>JAECUM010036495.1:0-25265 GCA_016617855.1 Megalonaias nervosa | reverse complement strand
TATGTATGTATGTATGTATGTATGAATGTATGTATGTATGTATGTGTGTATGTATGTATGTATGTATGTATGTATGTATGTATGTATGTATGTGTGTGTGTATGTATGTATGCATGTATGCTGTTACGTATATGTAATTAAATTGCTTGTGTGTTAGTTTTAAAATTCTTTTTTATTTTATTTTTGTTTCATTACATTTTATTGTGATGCTTATTGAAAGGGTTCGAAATTCTTTTTCAGTAATCCGATATTTTCTTGTACTAAATGTTATTTATCTAAGACGTAAAAAGTGTTACATGAGAATTATTTATAGTTAACCTAGTTCGTCTTAGGTTGGGAAGTCGTAAACAGGCAGTTAAAATGATTGGTCAGTATCGGGGCCATACTTTCCTTGCGTGATCACTATGTGTAAACAACGCTTTTTTATTATTGGTTTGTAAGTGGGGTTACACTGGCGTACGTGATAGTTTTCTTGTAGTAAGAGACCACATGACCCATCTTGCGAGACTTGAAATGATGATTTTGGGGTTTAAATACGCATTCTTAATATTCTTCTGGGAGAGTCGTTTTAACATCTTGAAGGAGCAAGGTCTTATTTTTATTTGTTGCCAGATTGTTTGTTTTTCATCTGATTTTTGGATTTAATAATTATTCTCCTGGAAACTCAACAAGTTGACTTTTTTATAAAAAATTCTGAAAGATATTAATGGAAATTTATTCTGGAATTATTCGGAAACAAAAACTGTGATTCAATTGAGGAATTGTTGATATTCGTACATTGGACCACATCTGACGTCATCGCCTTCCATATTTGTACGTCGTCGAGATTCGAACCTGGATTCTAATAGAACTATTTAGTGATAGGACTTGTGTTTTCATTCTTAGGATCAAATTCTGGATTATATTCACAAACTGTAAGTCCTATTTACCCATTTTTACATTGTTTTCTAGGGAAATAAATTATTGTGTTAAAATATACAAAGCTTGTTGGCTTTCACTCTTTTCTTTGTTACTGAGTACGAGCCCTTGTCACGTAACAATGCATGCATGCATACATGCATGTGTATGCATGTGTATGTATGTATGTGTATATGTTTGTGTGTATCTATGTATATATGTATGCATGTTTGTGTGTTTGTATGTATGTATGTATGTATGTATGTATGTATGTATGTATGTATGTATGTATGTATGTAAGCGTGGCCGCATCAGGGCAATACTAACTTTGTAATCCATGCCAAACATAAGTATCACATAAAACTATAATAAACACAATAAAGGTCAAATTGGCAAAATATATCATGTCAATTTTATTTATAAACTAAATTAGTTTGTTGCGTTGCTAAATTAATTATATTACCTATATATGTCCATCGTTCTTCTTGTTTGATGTAATCCAGTGGAATCATTGTAAGTTCAAATGCAGCAAGACCGTGGTACACAAAGTAGGCATTAAAATAGAAGAAACATATTCACAATCAATGTATGAATTTTCTGGACAAAGTTGCATCTGGAATGTTTAGTTTCACTGACCTTTCCAGAATCGGAAGAATCACACCTGTTTATATTGCAATGCTATTCACAAAACCAGGGGATGAAATCAATTCATCATTTAGGTCTTTATCTTGACTTCCCTTGACTTCAAGGAACAGTCTTAACTGCTTAGAAAATCTCCGTGAAAATTAATGTAAAAATTACAATGATTTTCGAAGGGAATAAAATTTTTAACGAAATTGCAGCTGATTTTCTTTATTAACTCAGTGAGCATTTGAAGTGATAATATATGTTTCACTAATTTAATAAATTTGCTCCTTGTGTATCTGAGTCACATCTGAAAAGCTTGGTTGAAATTTATCCAGCGCGGTGCACACCAAAAACAATTTATCTTACACGACATATATCAAAGTGGCGTAGCTTGTGATTATATTGTTGTCAAAAATGTAAGTGCCAATGCACAGAGACTCACCTGACATACCAATTCAAACGTAATATATCTGTATCTTAAATGTTGGGGTAGAAGTTAACGACGAAGTCACTATTCCATTCAATTTGACCCAGTTATGACATATCTTAAAATATGTTCATCCTTATAATATGAAACATAGCACTAGTCAGGTCAAAAATCTACACCCCGTTTGCTACTTTAGATCTATGACGTCTCCAAAGAGTTATAAAATGGTGCTTTAAATCTCGCAATATGTGGATTTGAAGATAGCAGATAGGTTTGTTCAGTTTGTTCAAACAGAATTCAATACCATTGCTTTCGTCATTAAATATAATCCTGTTTCTAAGTGATCAATAATATAAACATACACAAGATGATGTCATACTTACATTTTTAACCTAATTGTCTTATTCTTTAAAGAATAGTTGACAAACTTGGATTATATTCAATAACAAAACGAATGATATCTTTATTTCTTTTTTTGATTTTACATTGTAAAGATTCAAGTTGCGTAAGAGAAGACACCTTATCGAAAGCAGCTTTAATGATGTCAATAGGGTAATTTCTATTTTAAAAAACTGCTGACCTAAATCTGGAGAGAATATTTGGTTTAGAAAGAACATCATTCCAACACCCACATATCTCATATGAATGAATGTAAACGTATATTTTCCTTGATGTCCATCACAGTACAACAATTTGGCATGAGATTATCAACATGTATTTATATTTGCATCCAACACAATTTCATCATGTAAGATGGAATAGCACATCTTCAAGTTTATTGGGACTATTTTCTAAGTGTAACCCTTGTTGGGTTTGCGTGCCAATACTGAAAGTATGATCTTTGATATTAGTAGTCCCTTTTCTGACAGTACGGATACAACATTTGAGACTTTCAATTGCTAGTTCCCTTCCAATCTTTAATTTCACTGCAGAAGCATATTAAATTGAAAGGAAAACACTCTTTAACGTTATAATGCGTATATTCCTTGCATCTAAAATAAACACCCATTAGAAAGAATTCCTACTTGATTACGCAAACACGCAATTTCAGAGAGGGGTATTTCCTATCGGGTTATGTTCATCATGACATTTCATTGACAGAGTAAAACAACTTGCCACTGCCACGTTGAATTTTGAAGACCAGGAATTGCTACCCCCACCAAACAACTTGATATCTCTGTACCAAATCAATGCCAGTTATCCGTAGCCAGTAATCTAGCAAGGAATGAATGTGTAGTAAATAAGATAATATCATAATATCAGTGGTTATCTGCATCGGGACTATTATTTACCAAGTTCAATTGGATTAATATTGTTTGACTTTGAGAAACTATTAAAGGAAAAGCAAACCAAATATAAACCAAACCAAGCAAACCAAAGTAAACAAATGACATCTACCTTTGCCACGAAATTATATTCCTTAAGTCCAACGGCGATAACTCTGACAGTGTGAGATAACAACAAATGTCATCCATAATTTCTTAGCCACTGACATAGATGACTAATTCGAGTGATATAACTATTTGTATTGTTCCCACGTCGCCTATGGTACAATCCGTCTGATAGACTGAATATTGAGACTGTGAGATTCTGCCAAACAGTTACATATTTCGCTGTATAATTGTTAGAGGGTTTTACTTGCAATCGATTATAATTATTTTGTCTGGTTTTGTAATTGTTTGCAATGGTTTTATGCTAAAACCAATCACAGGAAAATCGTCCAAGTACATAACAAACGTTATTGAGTTTTAAAGTTTAGGACACTTTTTAGACATACTCAGTCTTTAAATATGAGAGTGACGCACAAAGATCAAATACAAAATCTATGGGAACGAGGTACATACTGCCAATTTTCTGGTCATGTATTGTACAAGTTACGGACTTCATGTGGGGTTTTTTAAATCAGCAATAATTATTTTCCTCTTCGAATCATTTGAAGACAGTTAATAATGTATTCGCTATTTAGTGATAACAACTATGCGTAAATGAAATGAATACACCGTTTCAATTCGAAATTACGTTATGGAACTTACATTATTAGATTTCACAGCTGAAACGCCAAGACACGCAACAGCAGGCATGATTTTACTTTGTAAGCATTAAGACGTAGTCCATTAAAGCATTTTGTGTTCTTACTTAGTTACGATAAAATTGCTTAACAATCAACATGAAAATATTAGGGATGTTATAGGCTACACAAATAAAATTGAAACAAAAGGTTTGAAAACAAAACATTCATTGTGAATTTATTAGGCATGTGTGAGATTCCCTGATGATATTTTACTGTATAAAAGTCAAACAGACATAACTTACGCAATTTAACTATGCTGTTTTAAAGCTGAAGTGATGTACTTCATGATTAGACAGGCAGAAAAAGCAATATTTGAAACGTTTGATTCATCTGCTGTTATACAAAGATAAATAAAGTACCCATTTTAATGTATTTGAACAATTAATATATACCAAAAATCTCATTAAATTATACATTTATGACAATACATTCTATCACATCAATGATGAAGTTTGTGCATGAGAATATAATAATTGCTAGAATATAAAAACATCGAGATCCATTTTAAACAGTTCCTAGTCATCTGCAATACATTTAATAATGTTCTTTTATAACGTTCTCCCAGAGCTGGTATTCGTAGCTGTATCAGCAAACAATAAATTCCTTAAGTAAGTTCAATCCACATGAATATCTACCCGCTTCTCACTTTTTATATTTAAATGTGAAACCCAAGCGTTAGTGTGCATATTTGGGGCATATATGTTTCTTTTAAAATATAATTCTCTACAGCCTGGTTTTACCTTGCGTTACCGTGAGCCTAAGATATGTTTTATATTCATGATGCTAAAGGTACACTTCTTCTGCTTTTGGGTTTGTGAAATTCTTCTTATCTGTCTGAATGTTTACTCCGCCAATTATTCTTGTAGTCCGAGGAGTAGCAAAATTATGTTATTACATGCTTATATTTTAAATAAGAGATTACACTTATTTTTTATATATGAATACTCCAACTTATACATTATTTGAAGATATGAGGATAGCCGGTTTTATCGACAGGGAAACGACAAAGCAGATGTCGCTTGCAGTGTGTTATAATAATGTTTATATGTCTCTCTCAAACTTCAGTTGGAATAAGTCAAATGCTAATATACAAGTAATGATGTATATAATTCTCAAGTTCTGGACATCCTGACATCATTACGTCTTATAGTATATGCAATTCAACATTATTCCATATAAATGAAAGAACTGCTGTAAGTATTGTTTGTATCTGCTGTAGTGAGTTTTTGTGTAGACATACTAACTGCATTAACATTCCTCACTATCCTTGAGTGTCCCACGGACGATAAAAGAAGACATATATTGAAACACAGTCAAAGATGATAAAGGAACCCAGTGACCTTTACTGACATATCATAAACTAAACTTCACTTCTTCAAAACAGTTCCTTTTGTATTCTTACACCACATTATACATTTCTATAACACATAAACATTTATAGCAAGGCTTTGCCGTATTTACCCATCGTACAAATACGTGTAATCCTGTCATAGCCCGATAAATCATATTGAAGCTGATACTGTATCACATACCACTGTGATACGGTAAAACTTCAGTAAGGCTGTTCACACAAGTGTTCACATCTTAGACCTCCCTAACTCACGTGTTTGATTTGAGATCCTGACTTCATCGCGACGACAACTTAGCCACTACTTTTCGTTGGCAAGGATAGTAAGCCCTAATAAATAAGTACACAAAAACATGAGATCTGAAACATGCTACAATTGAAATAAAAGAAATATGGAAAAAATCCGATCTAACCAATGCCATAATTGTTTTGACCTTGGAGTGAATATTAGCTGCTCAAACCATGGCCGCTGTTCACCTGTTGGGTTTCGTTACCATGTTATAAGCAGGAAATCCACGACAAGGATTTTTGAGGCAGCAAAGGCAATATATTATTTACCATGTACATCCTATATCATGATAGAAAATAAACATCCAATGGATAACTATACATTACGATATTTTTCATTTAATTATTTTCATATAAGGAAAAACTTTTTTTCTTATGATATATCCTGAAATAAATTTTTATAAAATTATAAAATATGATAATTTCATTGAATAACCTGAAATACAATTTTAAACAATGCATGAATTTGACTTTCATATTTTGATATTTTATGATCATTATTTATAAGTGTTTTATTTCAATTAATATGCTTCTGAAGGAAGATAAATATATTATAGATGCAAATATTAATTATATATCAACGTAGATTTTTATTACTTGACCCAGTTGTCAAATCGCAATCTAGATCAGGTGGCCTTTATGTCATAGGCACGAGCCATGTACGAAGTTCGCTAATAAGTAGATTCTGACATGTTAAGAAAAGCGGTACATGGCAAAATATTTAGAGAGTTTGTAAACATTTTTCAACAATGAATAAAATAAGAAGCTAATGTTTAAAACTTTATGTGGTGATTTTAATAGTTTCTAGTAATATTATAATGCAAGCGTTAAATTTCACGTTGAGGGCATGAACCATAAAAAGTCGAGGATAATAGTGATGATGGTGACTATTCCAGTCGACCAAATTTTAAAACCCGTTTGCATTTCTTGAAAGGAATGTAGTTCAGCCAGACAGCCAGTTAGAAAGGCAGTTTCTGCACTTTTCTGGGTTTCTAGCATCTGATGATATCGCTTTCTGTTCGTCACCCAGTCATGCTGATTTAGTGAAGAGGATAAACGTATCGGCCAA
Organism: Megalonaias nervosa; assembly: GCA_016617855.1. Taxonomy (NCBI): domain Eukaryota; kingdom Metazoa; phylum Mollusca; class Bivalvia; order Unionida; family Unionidae; genus Megalonaias; species Megalonaias nervosa. Next base: position 18,538 of record JAECUM010036495.1, on the reverse strand, counting down.
ATTAACAGCTATTTGATTTCTGTATCCAGATTGTTTTGAAAAGGTGATTGTCATATGTACTCTCCCACAAGACAATGACAGTCTTAACAATTCATTTCCTATATTCGATTGCGCTCATAATAACTGCACCCGTGCCGTTCACAATAAACCTTTGGATCATTTCATTTTACCGATATCTTTCATAGATTTATATTTGCTCTCGCTCTCATTTCTATATCACATGTCGCATGTCGATGTTTATATGTTGTTTGTGATCTGGACTGATTTAAAGATCACCAGAGAAGCGTTTCTCTATTGCGACATCCATGCCATCTCTCTCTCTCTCTCTCTCTCTCTCTCTCTCTCTCTCTCTCTCTCTCTCTCTCTCTCTCTCTCTCTCTCTCTCTCTCTCTCTCTGATTAATTTTCTGACCTGACCACCTGATACAAGGATTCAGGTACCTATTGCGGCACATGGGTGGTGCTTAAAAATCAAGTTCAGTAACATTTTTACTAGTAAATAATAGTCAGTTGAGTAAACTAATTACTGCTTCAGCAATTACATAATATTGCCAGTTATACCAGTGTGGTGGCAAACCATAGGAAACTGCACATAAATGGAGATAAAAATGAAAAGACACTAAATTTTTCATCGATGATTTTTGAGGTGAATCAGCTATTTTAGAAAAAAGAGTTAGGGTTAGAGCTAAAATATTGTTTTGGAGTATTAAATATATTCCAATGCTTTTGATTAATAAATCAAATTGACTAATACTGACTGCGCATGTGTTCATCATGACACTTGATAATTATAGAATGTCGATTATGCATAATTGTTCAAAAATCACGTCCAAAGTAATTAGGACGTAGGCACATAGGATGCTATTGCATCAATAATAATCCTATGGTATTTAGTAAACGTAAGGAAATTAGTTGATACATTGTAACAGTTTTTCAGATATTAGATACAAACTTAGAAACAATGAACAACTAGCACATTTTTGTCATAAAATAAAGAATGTAACATAGAGATAAAAACAGCATAGTCTTTATAACATATAGTTTCTAACCGAAACTGTTTAAGCGTTACATACCACTTAAGTCATCCACCAAAAATGCTTGTTCGCCTAATAAGCTACAGTACTTCCATATTGCGGAATGAAATAGGTTCTAACCCTCTGATTTATACATTATATCAATATACCACCTCAGATTAAGTACCACACAGTATGTAATAATTAAATATAATATCACTGAATAATGAAATAGGTTAACAGTATCGATTGGTGACCTATGTGGAATATTTAGAAATCACAGAACTATTAAGAGACATTTTCTATAATTGCCTGGGCCTGGATTGTAAGGTTTTGTTTTCGAAAGGAATCACATAAAGAAGCAAACGTAGGTGCAAAGAAACTCTCAATATGATGACATATCACAAACTATTCAGTAAGGTTAGGAATATGTATGGAGCAATATTAACGTTGTAATTACATCCTAGGCTGATATATGTAAATACAAATATTGCAGAAATGTTTATGCTTGGTTGTATTATGGGAACTTTTGTCGCGCATGACTAATGAAACTAAATCAATAGTGGTGATTTGCCAAGGATTACGCTTTCTAAATAAGCTAAACTTCTGGAGAAACAATGGAAGAAAATCAATCATAAATCAAATATTAATTAGTTTTTTGAAAAAAAGCCGAAATACCGAATAAAGTGATGATATCAAATACATCGCAGAAATGCAAACACCTAAGCAAGCCATATTACACAAAGCGCCGTGTAAATGCTGATAAATTAAATTCAGTCTGGTTATCTGATTTCTTTGAACTGCAGAAATGTAGTATATTTAATAGGGAAATAAAACTATGCATGAACTGTAATTCATGAATTCAGTAACTATGCTTGGTAAATACCATCTTCAAAATAAAAATGATATAAATTTAAAACAAATACTTTTCAAATAATTATACAAACAAGAAAACCTTCAGAAAAGCTGGAGTAGCCAAGGAACATACTTACGTAATGAACCTTTTTAAGAAATTGTTGGATATATATGTATAGTGCGTTCAATGAGTGTAAAGGTATGTTTGTTTAATATTATAATCGAACTCTAACATTTATAACGTGAAAAGATTTTAATGTAAACATTGCAACAAGATATTTAGATACTTTACTAAAAATGATAAATAAATATAGTGGGCACACATCCAAAAAACATTTCAACAATTGATGGTCACAAACTTGAAACCTCTGTACTAATTTTGATTCTTCCTGAGTAAAATACTTATTGGGTGATATGATTAGAATATCGGGATAAAAATCATTCATTTTGGAAAAAAGATATACTCTCAAACTGAATTACAAAATATTTAAAATAATCAATATTGCATAAATAGAAGTATCAAAACGTCTTAAAATTGATGATACATTTTAAGAGCCTGAATTGCAAGCAAACCAATCAAATGCCTGTTAGAATTTAACATATACTGAAACTTATGATTAAGAACAAAAATTGCCCTTCTTTGATGTCAAAGTTATTAGCAATAATTTGATTCATGCGTACCATCTTATGATGTCAAAAATATTTAAATCGTGCATGTTTTGGCAGTAGAAAACATCAAAATGATGAGTTTTGATAGCAAGAGACAAAGTAGATATTGAAATAACTTGATCTTATATCCTAAACTCCATACTCTACTGCCATTCCGTATTTCATTTTGAAAAGAAGACATATTTTCAATTGAAACTAATTGAAAGCAAATATTCAAAAACAGTGTTACATATAAGGAGTTGAAATAAAGAAATTATCCTATTAACTTCGTTGTACGACATTCCTTTGTCTGTCTGTCATCCCTATGTAGCATTATTTGGTTATTATGTATAACATATCCAGTCAGATTCTGTCATGTAAGCTGCTGTTGCGTTTCATACATTGGATTGTCATTCGGCTCCATCGCGGCTTCTATAAGGAATTTTGATATTTCCAGGTCAGCGGAGAGCTTGCAAAGACATTTATCATCTGATGATGTATAAATAAGAAACCTTGAATAATATTTATTAAATTTAATATAGCAAATAGCCATTGATTGCATCAGATTAAAACAAATGCGTCGATCAGGCGAATTATTTTTTCAGTGCGTTGAATAATAATTATGTTTCTTTCAAAGAATACAGTAATCATTGACAATCACTTGTGTTAAGATTTAATTTTCATGAAACCGCAACAAATGATAACAATTAAAAACAAAATATTACAGTAAATTACAAATCCTAAAATATATCGAGAGGCACATCATAAAACTTAGACTGAATGTGATTCAACCATCTCCAGAAATATTCGTTTGGAAACGTCTGAGAGATTTAAAGAGATGAACAAGGAATAGAAATATTAAAAGGGGGTTAAAGCTGGTACCTAGGGTATTCATCTTTACCAGCTAATTGGAAGCTGACACAAGTCCATTGGCTTAACATGAGTGGAATGTCAAGAGAATAGTATGTTGCTTAATATAACTCATTGGATCTCACCTTCCTTAGAGCAAATCCTCTGCTGCGCTCTTCCGATTTTCGGAGATATGGTGTTGCTTCCTCTCTCGTTCTCTTGCACCCTGGGCTTCTTATCTCTGCCGAAGCTCCCTTGCTCTTCGTGGTCTCTACTGCTTAGTTGCTTATCCAATCCACGGCTTTGCCGTTGGAAAGGAGATCATTTTTCTACCTAGGTGACATATATCAGGAAAAATCAAACTGTTTTTCTCCCGGCTCAGGGGTTTTCTACTCTCTGCAAGAAGCTCATAAATTGCACAGAGTTTACCTACTTGATATTGTTTGCTGGCCATTCAATTTTCGTAGAAGAAGCAGCGATGAATACCAAAATAGGCGAACGCTTTCCCTTTTATATACCCGATCAGGATTGAAATATACTTGGAATCTCTGCCACGCAGATTGCGGGTAACATATTTCAGCCCTTATTTGTTTGCTATCGACCATTACGAATGCTGGAGGGCGTGTTACTTTACTTTCTGACTGCCGCAAATTAGAAAAAGCTGATTAAACATTGTTCGGTATCGATGATTTCTTTAAGTAAAGTTATAATGATTACTTCTTGCATCAAAATATTTGATTTCGTAAGTACGAACAAGACATCACACCGTTTAACTAAATGAGGATAGAGTACCTTTTCTAATTGTTTGGGGGATGCTTTCGACACTGATGATGAATGTATCTGAGTCTCATGTGAAAAAAGTGAATCTTACCCAACACTTCACTTTTATATTGTAACTCGTCTCCACTTATTACCGGTGTGTCGTATTAATTTGGGTTTAGGCACTACTGGTGCACTCAACGAAATAAATATTACCAGTTCTTGCTTGCAAGAATCCGGTAAACGTTTTATCACACCTGTGTTTAATTTTACATGTCGCTAATTGTATGCCTGTAGATGCAGCTGGAGCATCAGAAAAAGCTGAGGGAGTTGATGTGTCATTTAAAATTAGTTCCATGTTTCATCACATTGGGAAGACTGGTCTTAACTTATGTTTGGCAGGCATATTATTGAAGGAGAATAAGCGGAGAAAGTTAAAGGAAAGACCGTCCACGATTGCGGTTTTGTGCATTTGTGGGCTTTCTGGCACCAGTACCACAGCAAAAGACATTTTCTATTGGTGTTACTTCTTCCTTTTCTTCTGCTTCATCTTCTATTTCGTCTTCATCATCATCATCATCATCATTTTCTTCTTCTTCTTCTTCTTCTTCTTCTTCTTCTTCTTCTTCTTCTTCTTCTTCTTCTTCTTCTCCTTCTTCTTCTTCTTCTTCTTCTTCTTCTTCTTCTTCTTTTTCTTCTTCTTCTTCTTCTTCTTCTTCTTCTTCTTCTTCGAGCGTGAACTTACTGTGCTTCTCCTTTGTTTGTTTTGCCTTTTAATTTATTTGACATTTTCAGAGTCAGAAATCCGTTTAACATTGGTTGAATAAAGATATCAACTAAATATCCATTTGAAAATGATTGGATTTGATTTTTGTTTAAGTGCGCTCATCGATTCTTGGATCAGTAAAATGTGACACAATTCGACACACACGAACTTTCCAGTCAAAGCTCGTCCTTGGTGATCGTGACGGCAAGGGAGGTCGCGAGTACATGCTTCAGCACACGTGCCTCATAAAGGAAACATCAGTTTAATATGCAATTATGAAGCAAATCAGGATAATACAAGGTCTTCTGTTGTAACACTTGACAGTCGATCAAATCATTGTTATCTCGACCGTGTTCCACGTCGATGCGTTCTGTCATAAATTCAGTACACCCGATGTGAAAAAGAATATATTTGCATGCCCAAGTATTCAAGGAACATATATTGATATATTTGACGTGCTCTCCTTGAGATTTTCCACATGGACAATAAGTGTGTAGCTTTGTTTGTCCTCGCAAGAAATTGTCATGTGGATGTAAAGGTTTAATGCCTACTAAATAATACTTTCGCCAATGCCTTAAAATTCGGGATGTGTTTAAAAACCTCGATTGTCGTGTCCCCACATTACTGTTACTATGCATCCTTGAATTTCCAAAATCCGACACCCTTGAAACGTTTCTGCATAATGGACTCCCGTAAGGAATAATTGTTCAGGTCTCCTTAAGGAAAACAAGTAGGACATTCGTAAACTATGCATCCCTTAAATTCGTAGAATATCTGTGGAATTTAAAATTCCCATCCACCCATCCAAAGGGTACCAAGTTTCTTCACTCCGTGGTTTCTAGAGTGCTGCATCCACACTTGTATAATGGAGCCAGTGCAATTTTTGAGCTGAATATTGAGTGCAGATAAACGATATATGGTTGCGGTAGTATGATGGCTTGTGTTTTCGGGCATTAACTTTAATCGGAGGACCTTTTCACAGGTTTGATAATGGTGGAAGCCTTCTACAAGGCATCGATGTCTCAGTGATCGATAAATAAAAGTCAAACGTTTTCACAAAAGCTAAATAATATGTGCACATCGGTTCGACAATATTTCCTCTTTTCCCACTAAATATCAAAATCGTCTGAACAGAGAGACACGTCCATAAGTGGGGTACACGCTCAATAATTTGCATAGCTGATTTCTACTAAACATATTTATTCTTTGCCATCATTTATTTAGATGAAACAGCGATTGCTACTGGAACATTGATTTACCAAAAAACCTTTGCTAATTCCGCTACAGCTTGGAGGTGAAGCATGTGGCATGCGAAGAGCTGTTTTTCAATCGATCATGTCATAGTCATCGTCGGAGTGTTAAACTTGCTGGATATTGTCGAATATTGTTTCAGACTATAATTCTGTAGATGTACTAAACTCGATCCAACAGGAGTCATCAGACCATCGTGAGCGATATTGTTTCATACGGTCTATTGAGCTTGAAATTGTTGTTTGCATGTTGATTTTTGACGTTTCGAAATATGAGTAGTTTTGTTTTCATCGTTTAATTAGAACTTGCATGAATGGGACAGTGCTAAAATAACTATGACTTGCGGGGGAGTGTAAATAATATATCAGCTTTTAACACACATTCATGAGTATCTGCAATTTTTTTTTCCTTGACGCAAACGATATAAACAGATGAGAGAAATACATTTCCATTGGGGCTTACCACAGTGATGTACTCAGGTCTGTCGATAGAGCATGTCAATAGCCATAAAGTATTGTCACTCAATTTGTATTAAACAAAAACATAAACCCATGATATTTGGTCGGTATGATGATGTCACGATCATCACACCAAATTATATCACAACAAATAAGACTGCGGGTAGCCCTTGAGGTAGAATCTTAAACCAATTTGAAGAAAGATTATCATCTAATAATATAAACCCTGATATGCCATCATATGATGCGTAAGTAAATCATGATGTATGTTGCTTGTTCAATGGATTGCTTCTTATAATATGCATCGATTTAGATCTACATGCCAACTATGCAACGGCAGATACGGGTCTTTGTAGTTTGCAGCTCTAATGAAGTTGTAGGTAAATACACAACATCTAAGTAAGAAACCAAGTAAGTTTTCTTAGCATAATAGGTTACCCTATTTGTATGGGAAAATAAGAACGAGTTTTATGGGGGGGGGGAATACTATCGCACGATCTTTGGATATGAAGTATTATTCCGAGGAAACGAGTTTATATTTTCCCATACTAATGCTGTAACCTCTTTATTACATGCTCATTTTCTTATTCTATCTATGATTTGACTATAAAAAGTACACTACAAGAAACAAAGTGATAGAATGTATATTGTATTCCAAAATAAATACGCAACCATAGATTCATCAATACACAATGACCCTATTAATGAACACACAGCACCGCCCAGCGACCTTTGAAATACGTAGTGCGCTCGACAGTACTTTCGAAACCATTTGTCTTTTGGAATATGTAAAATTGAAATTTAGAATCATATTGTGAATGAACGCGCATTGCAACAACATTTCGATTTGGTATGTAACGTATAGATTTGACCTTATATTGAACCAACTCAATTCTGCTTTTGTGTTTATGATATACTGGACTATTGGGTAAGTTCCTTGCAGTATGGAGAGTCTATTTCACTTGAAATAGAATTGAAATTTCAGTACAGTTTTTGTGTTTGTTAGCCTTTACGTGTCATGTCATTCGGATTTGCAGAACTATTTAAGAAATACATTTGAGGAAATTCAAGATGCAAAATGTAAGTATATTATTGCCATTATTATCACCAACTAAAAGAAGACATGTATATTCCCAGTCACTTGGATCTCGCTGTTGGAGGGACCACATTTATGACCTGTATCATACAGTGTGTGTCTCCTATCGGTAGTCTAACATTGCATCAAAATAGTTACACGGGGAAACTTGCAAAGCAGAGTTGGGGGACAGTCCATGTAGCCAGGGGAAATGATCATCTTTTGTCATCTTAGTTTATTGGCGCCAATGCTCTTACTTTCCTAACAAAACCTTAAGTTGCATTAATTCTCTAATAAAGTATGATGTGTTACGTGTCTAGGCTCTTACAATAAGTAACAAGAAAAGAGTGAAGACAACGAGCTTTGTAAATTTTAACACATAATTTATTTCCCTAGAAAACCAAGGTAAAAATGAGAAAAAGAACTTACGGGTTTACGAATCAAATCCATAATTAATCCAAGAATTAAACAATAGAAGTTATATTATTAAAAAGTCCTAAATGAATCGTAGTTTGAGTCCCGATGAAATTCAAAATGGAGGGCGCTGATGTCTGTTGGATGTAATCTTCAAAGTGATGTTATCAACAGTTCCTTTTTGAATCACAGAAAATAATATTCCTGTTTGGAATTCCGAATAACTTGCAACAAATGTCTTTGTCCAAGAATTCAGTATGAGCACTTGTATTACCAGGGAATATAATCACTAATTCCATAAAATAGACACTCAAACTGGTCACAACAAAACACCTTTAAGTGTCAATATTTAGAGCTCGAACTGAACTATCTTCTATCAAGACATCAGTTATACACTAATTTAAGACTCATGAGGGTCGCGCGGTCACCCTTCCAGAACAGCATAGAAGATTTTTACATACCTAAAATCAAGTACTCCCAGTATGGCCTTAACTGAAATCAATGGTTCTTATTCTGGGAATGAATAATGTTACGTGCAGGCTCTAAAAAAGTAACAAAAGAGAAGAGTGAAGACAACAAGCTTTGTATATTTAACAAAATAATTTATTTCCCTAGAAAACAATGTAAAAATAGGAAATAGGACTTACGGTTTGTGAATAAAACCCAAAATTTAATACTAGGATTGAAAAATATAAGTCCTATCACTAAACAGTTCTAATTGAATCCAGGTTCGAATCTCGACGAAATTCCAATATGGAGGCGATGACGTCAGATGAAGTGGTTGTACTTATGGCATCAGATCCTCGTTGAATCACAGTTTATGTTTTCGTTTAGAATTCGAGAATACATTTCCACTGAATGTTTTTGTCCCAGAACGTTTTTAAATATAAAGCACTTGTTTTGTTTTCTAAAGAATATGAATTATTAAATTCCAAAAAATAAATGAACTTCAAAACAATCTAACATCAACAATTGAAACACCTTGTACCTTCAAGGTGTAAAGATACGACTGAATAATTTTAATACCAATTGGCGATTTTAGATCACATGGTGCCTTACGTGATGGGTACGTGACACTAATTTGAACATCAAAATAGATGCGCAGAACCGGTAGGCGCTACCTCCACGGAAGAACTTAGCGAATCTTATTATAAAATTCAATAAAAAAGTTGTTTACAAATTAGAACAATCACGCAATCAGAAAATCACCTTGGTAATAGCAAGTCGTTCTCACTCGAAGTTTAGGAAATCAACGAACTAACAATAGCGCTGAAGTAACTTATAATCTAATCGGGTAATGCCAATTTCCGGAAAAGAGATTCAAATCCAATGAAAATTATCATTACAATAAAATGTAATGAAAAAAAAAATAAAATAAAATAAAATAATTTTTAAATTAGCACACAAGTAATTAAATCACTTATACGTAAAACTTCCCCCCATAAAGAAAAAGAAAGATTTATATTATAAAGCTTTGTATTTACCATATGTAAATTATACATGAGATAAAATAAAATTACATAAGAAAACTCTTTAAGTTATACAAAGTGTACATGATATAATATTTCTATACACGGGAGAGTGCATCTGCAATCAAATTGTCTTTTCCTTTGATGTGCCTGATGTTAAGATTATATTCTTGCAAAAAGAAACTCCACCTTGAAAATCTTTGACTTTTATTTTTCATCTTCTCGATGAAAGTACGGAGAATGTGATCACTAAACACAACAACCGGAGAAGGAGCTGAGCTAATGCAAACTTCAAAATGCTGTAATGCCAATATTAAAGCCAAACATTCCTTCTCGATTGATGAGTAATTTCTTTGGTACTTATTTAATATTTTTAAAGAAATAGCACACTGGGTGATCAACACCATTTCTATCTTCTTGAATCAATACTGCTTCAATCCCAACATCTCTTGCACCCACAGATAATTTAAAAGATTGATTGAAATTTGGAGCTGTGAGAACCAGCGCACTTTTGAGAATGGCTTTTAATCTATCAAAAGCCTCCTGCCATTTTTCAGTCCAAAGAAACTTCTTTTTCGTACTCAACAAGTTTGTCAGGGATTCAGCAATATTAGAAAAATTGGAACAAAACTTTCGATACTATCCGGCCATTCAGAAATTTCATCAGTTGCTTTTTACTGACAGGCGCAAGGAAATCTGAGATAGCTTTGACCTTAGCATCTATAGGTTTAACTTAACTGTGTCCCACAATATGTCCTAGAAAAGTTACACAAGCACGGCAAAACTCACTTTTAGATAAACTGATTGTCAAAATTTGCATAAATGAGTCTTTCAAAGAATTTCCAAGTCGTGCTTAGATGTTCTTTCCAGGTGTCCTTGTAGATGATGACATCATCGATGTAAGCATCACAATTACCTAGAAAAGTGGTAAACATATACATCAAGCGTTGAAAGGTACTTGTCGAACCCTTCATCCCGAACGGCACTACTGTACATTTATAGAGTCCATCTGGAGTCACAGATGCCGAAATTTCCTTTGCTCTTTCCGTTAGTGGAATTTGCCAAAATCCTTTCAGGAGGTCAAATTTGGCATTTCCAATTTTGTCAATGCAGTCATCGATTCTTGGTAATGGAAATGAATCTGAATTTGTCACACTGTTCACCTTCCTATAATCATTGCACATACGGAAAGTTTTATCCGGTTTCGGAACAAGTATACATGGCGAACTCCAATCACTTTTACTGGGCTCTATAAAATCGTTCTCCCGCAAATACTGAATTTCCTTTTTCAAGTATCCCTGTTTGAGAGGGTTCATCCTGTATGGGTGTTGTTTCACAGGTTTTGAATCTACAATTTCAAGGTCATGTAAAATTTTGTTTGTCCACGTAGAAATATCTGGAAACAAGTGCTCCTATTCGAATATTAACTGTTTAAGTTCATTCGTTTCTTGCTGATGCAAATATAAACGTTTCAGGTCCAGATTTTTCATAATTTCCGAATTCCGAAGATTTGTTGCTCCAAGATCAACAGAATCCGATTGAATTTCTTCACTTAAATCCTCAGCTTGCGGGACAAGTACAACTAAACTACTTGCATGATTTACTTGGCTGTCTCTTTCAATATACTAGTACTCCATTAATTTATTTAGATCAGAGTACTATTATTATAATTTAACTCATTCATTTTCATCTTTACTTTGTAAGGGCCGTAAAATCTAATTTAAAGAAAATTTTGAAGAATGAGCAAGACAGAATGAACTCTATTACAAGACTCAAAAAGTCTCTCAAGTAAAATTTTGTGAAACCATAGTTTTACTTTTTACTTGAATTGCTGAGTGCCAAATTCAAGCATTACTACCTGGATAATTCCACACAGGCAATTTGACATTTGACCTGATTGGACAGATCTGGGAGAGCCAAATTGAGTAAAAACCTTTATCAAAGCTTTTACTATGCTTTTGGTTTCAATATTCCTCAAAGGAATTGCCTCTGTGAATCTATTTGACGGACACATATTGGACAACAAATATTGGTTCCCTGACTTGGTCTTAGGTAAGGGACCAACATAATCTACCATAATTCTGCTAAATGGTTCGTCAAATGCAGGAATAGGTTGCAGATCAGCCTTAAGTATGTTCTCATTGGGTTTTCCTACCTTTTGACAAGTATGACAAGATTACAAAATTTACAAGCATCACTTTTGATTTTTGGCCAATAAAAGTGAGTCAAGATCTTGCGATAAGTTTTATTTATTCCTAAATGACCAACCAGAGGAGTTTCATGGGCCAAACTAGGTATGTCCTGTCTGTAAGATTTTGGAACTACAATCTGATAGTTCACTGACCACTCGTCACTAGCAGGTACCTCGGGAGGTCTCCATTTTCTCATAAGAATTCCATTTTTAATGAAATAACAGACAGGTACTTCAGTGGCTTCAGTTTCACTAATGGCCCTCTGAAACAAACAGGAGAACTCAGGATCTTTTTCTTGTTCGACGACAAGTGATTGTCGTTTATCACCCTGATTAGATTAAAGAGAATGAGTATTTTAAAGAGGATCACTGTGATCAATACCTTTTGATTGATCCAAATTAGAAGTGAAAGTGACCTCATCAAAATCCTGACCAATACATGTGTCAGCTAAAGGAATATTTTCCTAATCAAAATCATTCACAAGAGCTTTCTTTGCCATAGCTCTGGTAACTGCACAAGCTGGGTATAAATCAGGGTAATCTTTTCAATAGGATCAACTTTCTGATCCAGAGAAGGCTTGTCAGTTACAAATGGATTAACCACAACCTTGTCTCCAGCTAGGTCGTTCCTTAGTAACAAATGAATGCCCTCAACAGGTAAAGTAGACAATATACCGACTGTCACATGTCCTGAAACTAAGTCTGATGACAAATTTACAGAACGGAGAGGAACATTAACAAAGCTGCACTCTACTCCCTGAATGAAAACACTCTCATTAGAACAGGACATCTCAGAAAAAGGCATAGTACCTGATAATAAAAGACTCTGAGAAGCTCCTGTATCCCTTAAAATTTTAATAAGGATAGGATTGGGCAAATCACCCAAGAGTGATACAGAACCCTTCGACATGAGTGGTTCAAAATTCTCCATAATAAAATCAGACTGGGGTTTATTAGACCCAACAAATCTATTGCTTTCAATACATGATCGTGACCTTGACCTCTTAGAAACAAGAGCATTTGGGATAGGTCTATCTTGATTCTGATGCCTATATTTCAATTTGAAGCAATTAGAAATGACGTGTCCTTTTTTATGCAATAGGTACACTCAGGAATAGAGAAGGTTTTCGAATCAAGTTTATCAGAAGCTTGATTTTTAGAAGTTGTGTCACACTGAGTTTTAGAAGGAGTCGTATTAGGCTGAAATATCCTTTTACTAGTAGACTGCTGAGTGAATTGTTTGCTTACAACAGGAACTTTATGAGTTAAGGAATACTGATCAGTAGCAAGAGCAGCTTTTTCCAATGTTTCGATCTTATGCTCTTCAGGTTGATTCTTAATGTCACTAGGGACACAGTTCTTGAACTCTTCAAGTAATACATGTTGTTTGATATTTTCATAATCATGTTCAACTTCCTCAGCTAAACACCATCTCTTAAGTAACGGCTCTTTCTCTCTTGCAAATTCAACGTAAGTTTGTCCAGCTTCTTTATTATAGTTCCTGAATTTTTGCCGATAAGCCTCAGGGACCAACGCATAACCCCTTAAGTTGCATTCCTTAACCAAATCATAGCCAGAACTTTGCTGTACTGACAGGGATGCATAAATATCTCGGGCCTTACCCAAAAGTACACATTGCAATAATTGAGTCCAATGCTCCCTTAGCCATTTAAACTTTATCGCAACTTGTTCAAAACGAGGAAAATATGTGTCTACTTCTATTTCTCTAAAAGGGGGCACTAACCTAATATTTCTTGTCATGTCAAAACTTGAATTTCAATGTGAAGTGGAAATGTTCTTGTCACTTGCGAGCTCAATTTCTTTCATTTTAATTTGAAATTCCTTTTCATCCTTCTCGTTTTGCATCTGTACGTGCATTTGTTCTTTTTGAAACTCCAATTGCATTTGTTCATCTTTCTCCCTCTCCTGTCTCTCTCTCCTTTTCTTCTAATTGTAATTGTTTATCTTTCTCCTCTCTCTCTCTCTCCTCTTTTTCAAATTGTAATTTCATTTGTCTATCATTCTCTCTTTCCTGTATCTCTCTCTCTCTCCTCTTTTCCAAATTGCAACTGCATTTGTTTGTTCACTTTCTGAAGCGCGAGCTTCCTTAATTCCAATTCCATCTTGTATTTCATTTTTAATTCCATTACTTTTACGTCAGAGTCTGATATCAACTTAGTGACAGAAACCAAAATACTTTTATCAAGAACATTCATCTCCACCAAATATTGAATCAAAATATTTTTAATTTCTTGTTTCGTTAAGGAAGATTTTGCTTCAGAAAGATCTTATTTTCTGGCAAGTTCAAGCAACTCATTTTTTCAGACTATCCAACTGCTCCTGTGCAGGACTAGAAAGAAAAGTTTCCACTTTTAATGACATTGTGAATGAAAGCCTGTTGTTTTCACTAAAGGTTTCAAACAAATTGTAAAAACTAGAGAAATTTAAATTTTAAAAAAAAAAAAATCTGAAATATTTAGCCAAATTTCATATATCCCGGTGGAGCAAACCCCAATTTTCTCTTGTTACTTGCAGGCTCGTACAAAAGTAACAGAAGAAAAGAGTGAAGCCAACAAGCTTTGTATATTTTAAAAAAATAATTTCTTTTCCTAGCAAACAATGTAACAATAGGAAATAGGACTTACGTTTTGTGAATATAATCCAAAATTTAATCCTAGGATTGAAAAATATTTGTTTTTGTCCCAAAACGTTTTTATAAATATGAAGCACTTGTTTTGTTTTCTAGAGAATATGAATTATTAAATTGCAAAAGATAAATGAACTTCAAAACAAACTAACATCAACAATTGAAACACCTTGTACCTTCAAGGTGTAAAAATACGACAGAATAATTTAATCCAATTGGCTGTTTTAAGCCTCGATTTTAGATCACATGGTGGCTCACCTAATGGGTACGCGACACTAATTTGAACATCGCAATAGCAGCACACAACCGGTAGGCACGTCCGCAATGGAAGAACGTAGCGAATCTTATTATAAAATTCAATAAAAAAGTTGTTTACAAATTAGAACTATCATGCAATTAGAAAATGACCTTGGTAATAGTTAATCGTTCTCACTCTATGTTTACGAAATCGACTAACTAAAACTACCGCTGAAATAACTTATAATCTAATCGGGTCAAGCCAATTTTAGGAAAAGAGATTCAAATCCAATGAAAATTATCATTACAATAAAATGTAATGAAACCAAACAATAAAATAATACAGAATTTTAAAATTAGCACAGAAGTAATTAAATTACATATTCGTAACAATATTTTTTTTTAAAACAAAGTTGTTTACTAGAACTGCCACTGTTTCTGAATCAAGGTCAGCAACTATATACAGTGTTTCTACGTCTGGTTTTTTATCAGTAAATTAACAGTCAGGTCAAACAGAACTGAACTCAATTTCTAAAAGAGAATGTCAAATCCAGTACGCAAAGTTATCATTAAAATAATATGTAATGGAATAAAAAGAATTTAAAACTAACAAACAAATAATTAAATTACATATACAAAACACTTCCCCCCCCCCATAAAATAAAAAGAAAGGTTTATATAATAAAGCTTTCTTTTTGCCATAGATTAATTATATACGAAGTTTTTGTTGTTTTGTTTTTTTTTAAAACATAACATAAGAAGAAATCTCATGAATTATACAGACTGTACATGAAATAATATTTCTATACAATGGAAAGTGCATCTGCTATAAATTGTCTTTTCCTTGATGTTCCTGATGTCAATATTATATTCCTGTAATAACAACCACCTTAATAATTTCTGACTTTTGGTTTTCATCGTCTCGACGAAAGTAAGGGTGTTGTGATCGCTTAACACAATAATCAGAGAAGGAGCTGAACCAATGTAAGCTTCACTGACAGGCCACTATTTCTGACTCAAGGTCAGCACCTAGATACAGTGTTTCTACTACTGATTGTTTATCAATAAATTAACAGTCAGGTCAAACAGAACTGAACTGAATATCTAAAAAGATCATGTCAAATCCAGTAGACAAAGCTATCATTACAATAACATGTAATGGAAAAAAAATTAAAACTAACAAACAAATAATTAAATTACATGTACATAACAGTGGACAGTCATGGAAAATGGTACGTCTCTGATAGAGATGCGATAACCCACGGCCTCAATATGCTTTTCTATACTATATTTCCTAGAGAGCAATGGTCATAGTCTGAACCTTCCTCTTTGCGAAAAGGTTAAAGTATTTCTCCTAGAAAGCTGTTTCAATGATAAGAACGGTATTTTCAACTACTGCTTCTCTCACGTTTGATGTTGACATTGCGAATATAACATCCATTTGTGTGCTTGTTTGAAAGTTTCGTTTCTGACTCGTGGAACTCGTCCACATGGTTAATTTTATCATCTCCACTTTCAAGAGTACCAAACATATTGTTTAGTTTATGCACAAACAAATTTAGTCAAGCAAAACCCTAATCGTCTACTGCATGAGTGTAAATGCTTTGTTTACAAAGTAGTTCATAATACACAGTTTTTAGCCACAGGTGTCGTGCACGTGCGTGCAATATCGGGGTGTTCAGTATCTCAAAATACTGCAAGATTCTGACAATATAAAGCTAACAGAGACTAAAATGAGCATATAATAATAACTTTGATCACTATTCTTGTAGTGTTGATACAAATTTAAGTACCGATAATCATTTCAAATGAGATGTACGATGATCAATATTACTCATTAACTAAAAGAAATGTTACAAAAGCAAAAACATGTCAGATTCATGAGTTTGATATATTGTCCTAATTGATCTAACAGACCTGGATTCAAAATGCTTCATAGAATTTTCGAAAATATAAAATATCTTGATATTTGCCAGTAAATCTGTATTTGTAACTAACTGCTTTTATTGAATGTATGTTTTAATAATTTTCTTTTAAGTATGATGTTACCTAAGGGGAAAAAAGTATTCGTCACTAATTTTAATCATTTTTCGAATATGTAGATAAAGTGAAATCCAATGAACCTTTCATTCGAAAACGATTAACTACTAACCTAGAAGAAAGGTGGAAAGAGAACACATCTGAACAAAAAGCTTGAATTATATGATCAAGAAATTTTCAATTAATTTTATACTTTGTCAACAAACCAGATCATTGCTTTGAAGTACTTTTTGCAACTAAAGATGTAACTAAGATCTTCGAAATTGTTTTGCAGAAAACAGCTACTAAAACACTTTCTTTTGTTAATATTTCAAAAGCAATAAATACAGCAAAAACAGCACCTCACGCATGAATTATAATGTGCAATACTCTAACATTGTGGGTAACAGTTGTCGTATTGAAAGAAGTGTTCGATATAATGCCATTTCTAACACACGTGATTGAGATATCTTTTGCGATGTTTCTGACTCCCTATCGCAGGTACATTGTTTTGGGTAATGTTTACAAATATTCTAATAAAGGATTATACATGTCTTTGATTAATTAATTTGTTGAATCACAATAATAATATCCAAGAATATGTCCTTGCTTTAATTGCACTATAAATCCAAGATGTTTTCTCCAAGAATACTGTAGCAGAGTACTGTGTATTTCCGGAGAATAGTAAATAATTTCACTCAAATCAAAATCTGAATATGACGATATAAATGCTTTCTGCACACATGTTATTGCAGGAGAAAATATTGTTTCCAGTAAATATGATTATATAGAAAAGTAAGACTCAAACATATAACTCATATGAGACCAAAAAAGTTTAATTCTAGAAAATCTTAGTTATAATTAGGAGGTCTGTTGCTAAACTTGTAATAAAGAACATGGTAAACACAATGCTCTTGAATTAGACCAATATAAATATGTTTTCTTATATTGATACTAATCCAAATATTAAACTCACACTCATAGAGTAAATATCAGTTATATCTTAGTTGATTGCAGAAATTAAAACAAATCAATGATTTTGATCAGGTAAACAATGAACTGGATTTTCGACAAGGTCAGCTACAAGATACAATTGTACATGACCCACATCATATAATTAAAAAAAATAATTGACAATGCAAATAAATTACAAATAAAAATGTCATAATAGAGAGACTCAGAGTGAATTTTCAAATGGTACTGGAAGATTAAATATCATATAATTTTAGTGTCCGAAATATTATAATCGACATACTCAGAGTGAATATAGAATGGTACTGGTAAAATATATGTAATGTAATCTTAGTGCTTGGAACGTTTCTATCAACAGTGTGAATTTTAACATGGTACTGGTACATTGAATATTCTGTAAACTTAGTGTTGGGAATGTAGCTGGAAGAGCCAATATTGTTTACTCTGTTATCAGCAGAGTGACAGTGTTAACAATATAAGTTTCAAGGTACATACAACAAATCAATACGTATTATTGTTACTCTTTTATATGGATTACGTGAATAAGTTTTAATCGAAAGCTGCAAGAAAAAAGACGAAACATAATCAAATTTGACTCATCTAAGAGTATTAGAAAATCATAAATCACAAACTGAAATGGAATCAGACAAATGCTAAGTTCATGGTACTGTATATACTCATATGTCTAGCACAACTGTAGAAATACACAGACTCCAATTTGCATACTGCATTGGCACATCAGGGTCTATGTTGTTTGTTCAACTCATTACTTCCAACAGACAACTTAGTCCCAATTCTGCCGGTGTATTGTGATGGCATATCTAGGTCATTGCAGTTTACATTTGGACTTGACTTTTAAGTGAGCATATATAGTATATACACTATTGGCAGATCAGGGTCTATGTTGTTTGTTCTA
>JAECUM010036493.1:0-35611 GCA_016617855.1 Megalonaias nervosa | reverse complement strand
GTAAAATCTGCTGAAAATATTAGAGTATTTAAGAAGAGATATCATGAGCATGTATGTGTTTCTAATAGATAATGGAAGTTAGTATTTTAATACTAAATATGTGAAATATAAACAGTAACTATTGCTATCTTCATATAATGTGCATTGTTATACTCTCCTTAACAGGGCCTCAAGGGAGAATAGTCCTTTTTGACTAATGAGTCACCCTCTATAAATAAAGCATTATTATTATTATTAATAAATTATTATACAAAAGATGCTACCACATCAAATCCATCAATAACCGTTGAGCTCCAGATTTCTGCCAGTACTTCACTGGCCTTCTGGAAATTGGCCCTTTCCAACTCTACATCACATGTCTTGCCATTGCTGTCCAAATGAGATCCATAATGATTGTGAGGCAGGATCAATCCTGATTGGTCGCGTGACAAAGGAGCCATGCGTCGTTCGACGGTGTTGTAGGCAGAGTACCCTGGTGCATGGCACACAACGAAAATCGCATCCAGGTTGTTGTAATGGAAGGTTTGATAGGCTGCGGCTAGTGTTTTCGGAAATCGAGGGTTCTCATCCTGACCACCATCTGCTGTTATGACCACAATCGGCTTCACTGATCCATTAATACACATAACAGGCTGAAAAGCTGGAAGTTGTTTGAGTTCTTCAAAATCAGCAGCATGTGTCATTGCTGTGCTACTGTCATGCTTCCCACTGCGAATGAAGATAGCAGTCGGTCCTGAATATGATACAGCCCCTGGTTTTATAACACATGCAGCATAGACTGACGGGATCAGTTTGTGGCATTCAGCAATAACCCAGTTGTGATCTGGCAGCTGCACACGATACTCCATGTGCATCAGAATGGGCACCTGCTTATTTCCTGCTGGTAATCCTAGTGGGACACGTGCCTTGTCGTCTTGGCTCAAGAAAAAAACAGTGTTCTCCCATAGCGACAGCCAGATCTTTCAAGTAGCAGATTGTAGCTGCTGTAAAATGAACATCCACGTGATTGCACCTTTCACTGTTTGCTACCTTAAGCAGCTTGACAGGCACTGTGGTCATGTGACGCTTACCTTAAGTCATCGCTGAATTACGTGGAAGCAGACATAGATATGTTCCTGCTCAACTGATGCTGAAGCCATCTTGGACAAGGGCTTCGTGCAAGTCATCCAACGTTTTGCAGCTACTAAGCTTCTCAGATCATCGCCGTGGATCAGCAGCTGCTCCACATGATACAATGTCCACGATTGCCTTTAGCAACTGTGGTTGGTCATCTTCTAAGTGGGGCCTTCCTACTTTCTGCTGACAGAACGTTTTGAGTCGCTGGCCAATGACTGGATGTTCTTCCATAACTTCAGTCAGCTTTCTCTTGAAGTCAAGCCTGGTGTTCTGTTTGCATGCTCATTCAGCTGTCAGACATTTTAAATTTTTCTCCAGCTGCACCTTTTTGCTGCCAAGTTCATCAGACTTTGTTTTCATATCAGCTCTCTACAGCCCAGAGTATTTTACCTTTAGAAGACTAGCCATTTGTGCATTAACAGATTCTAACTCATTGCTTGCTGTGTCTTGTGCTGGCGTAGAGCATTGGGTTTTTTTCTTCACTATACATGCTACTGTTGTTTGCATCTCAGCATCTGTCTCTCTTGCTGTTATATCAGCAGAAGATGCCTCTTCCACCTCTGACTGAATGTCACTATTTATTATCACCAGAGTTGACGGAAGTTCCTGAGATGACATGGTTGGAGTCAAAGTAGTTTAATCTGATGCTTGGCTTAGACTGGCCTTCGGCGTGGCAGTGCGGGCCCACATGCTCATCAAATGACTTTTTCTTTCTGCTGCTCTCACATGCCAAACTCGAATCTAGTTTTTGACTTCTTCTTCATTTTGTTTACAATTGTTCCACTGCTCCTGTGCACATTTATGTGCCAGATCTGCCATCAGATCATGGTGTGCAGCAATGAAAGCATCCTATACAGATTATAACATGCATCCATTATTAGCATCGGTAGTATACAGAATATTCTTAAATAATATATAATATTAGCTGGAAAAATACAGATATTAAAAACTCTATTAAACAGTATGTTGCCTATGTCACTGATTAACACACGTGTGCGGAAGGCAGCTGGAGTCGATGCTTTCAGATGCACTGTGCATAGCAGCAGTGTAGTGGTCAATGTTCCCTCTAAGGTGCGCGGTTGCGTGGCCGTGCAGCTCATTAGAAAATGCTGCGCAGCAGTTTCAAAATTTCACGCACAAGTTTTGGTAGCAAATACATATGCTGCACAGCAGTTTCAAAATTCCGTACACACAGGAAAAATATTAGAGGGAACGTTGGTAGTGGTGGCTACTGCAGATAGCCGCCTGCTTCAAGGGAGGCTGGCACTAGCTCTGCAGTTGCATGGTCAGCCAGGGTCTTCATCACAGGCCAGGCACTGTATTGTTTGAATTGAGAGCGTTATACAGGCCATGGTGCATCTTACTTGGCTATTTGTATACTCGTTCAGGTCTGCAGGGCTGATATGTGGGTCATGTAATCAACCTCAGGCACTGGGAGCCAGACCTATGTAATAATGCCAACCCATTCATATATATTCTGTGGCATGAATTGTACAAATTGAAATTAACAAATAATTTATACTTTGGGATCACCCATAATGGACATCTGCAAAACATACTGGAATACATGCAGTAGGCCTAAAGCAGCTGTTCAATACAGAATATCATAACAAAAAATACTAGCTTACAGACGTCCACAAGGTCCTTTATACCCCCCCGCCCCCCTTGTCTGCATTTGAACAAACCCCCCTCCCCCCATCCTGGCGGACGTCCTTTATGGATGATCCCTTAAAAGGGTCTCAAGGGAGAATAGTCCTTGACTAATGAGTCATCCAATATAAATAAAGCATTATTATTATTATTATTATTATTATTATTGTATCAAGTACTGGTAATGAAAGGAAATGCCAAGTGGTTTCTCGTGTAAATTTCTCAACAAGTTTGAACTTGCCAACAGAACTGTCAGCAATTTAAAGTAATAACTAGCATGAGCAATGATCAAAAACATATGTCCCCCAAGTACAGGAAGAGTACATTCACTTATTTAAAAAAATCTTATTTGTTGGGAATGGAGAGGTTGTTGTACTTGCAAAGAAAATTAGACAGCATGCTAAAAGGTTATTCCAGGGATTTAACATAATATCAGTGATGCAGCTTCCCTATTGCTGATAATCTGAAATAGCATACAGCAATACCTTTAATATTCATGAAACTGAAGTTACTATAGTTTCATTCCACACAGCATCACACATTTTAATCCCATCTGTAACTCGATAAATTTTCAGGTCAGGATCATTAAGTGTAGCTAAAAGTACTTACACCTCTCCCTCAATAACTCGTGCACAACTGGGTCCAGAAAAATAGACCACACTATAAGCATGGGTGCGAGTTACAGATGGACCTCCCAAAAAACCCGCTAGACATCCAGAAAACTGCGGGGACAGGAAGTGGGAACTGGGCTGTTTAATGACTGAATTGTTTTATGTTGTTCGTCCGTCAAGTCGACAAGGACCACTCTAGTCATCTGAAGGTTGGTGGGGCTGGTTCTGTTCTGTGCGTGCACAGGTGGCTGATGAGGCCAATCCTTGCACGGAAGGTTTGTTTGCATAAGGGACAAGAGATGAGTGGGACATCTCCAGGAGGATTGATGGCACATGCTCTTCTGGCTTGCCTCTTCAGCTCTGCTGCTGCTGTCCTGCTAGATTCACACAACTTGGAGCCTGTGTGCACAGGTGGCTAATGAGGCCAATCCTTGCATGGAAGGTTTGTTTGCATAAGGGACAAGGGATGAGTGGGACATCTCCAGGAGGGTTGATGGCACGTGCTTTCCTGGCTTGCCTCTTCTGCTCTGCAGCTGCTGTCCTGCTAGATTCGCACAACTTGGAGCCTTTGTGCACAGAGGAATGCCATGTGACTCGACTGCTTGCTGTTTGCTCCCAGGAATCAGGGTTTATGTTGAACGCTTTCAATGCAGCTTTCAGATTGTTTCTGAAGCATTTCTTCTGATCTCCGTGGGATCGCTGTCCTTGCTGTAGCTCGCCATAGAAGAGTCTCTTACGCAGCCAGTGGTCTGGCATGCGTACAATGTGTCCCGCCCATTGTAGCTGGGACTGCATCATGATGGTGTGGATGCTGGGAAGACCTGCTTGGGTGAGTACCTTAGTGTCTGGAACCTTGTCCTGCAACTTGATGTTGAGGATTTTCCTGAGACATGTGGTGTAAAAGTGGTTCAGCTTCCTGGCGTGGCATTGGTACACCATCCACATTTCGCATGCGTAAAGTAGTGTGGGGTGCACAACTGCCCTGTAGACCTTTAGTTTGGTTTGAATGCTGATGCCTCTTCTATTCCAGACATTAGCATACAGTCTGCCGAAATTTGCGCTGGCTCTGGCAATGCGGAGGTTCACCTCATTGTCAATAGTGATGCTCTGTAACAATGTGCTGCCAAGGTAGGTGAAGTAGTTCACTACGTTGAGTTTTTGGCTGTTGACGGTGATGTTGGGCTCAACATAGGGCTTTCCAGGGGCCGGCTGATGCAGGACTTCAGTCTTCTTGGTACTGATGGTGAGACTGAAGCTTGTGCAGGAGCTGGAGAACTTGTCTACGCTGTGTTGCAGGTTGGCTTCTGAGACAGCGTTGAGGGTGCAGTCATCAGCAAATAAGAATTCCCTGATGGTATCTGTCATAACCTTGGTTTTTGCTTGAAGCCTCCTGGGGTTGAACATTTTTTGTATCTGTACAGTACCTGATGCCAACTCCAACATCTCCATCTCTGAAAGCATTAGTCAGCATGGCAGAGAACAATAGACTGAACAGTGTCGGTGCCAGAACACAACCCTGCTTGATGCCATTGGTTACTGGGAATGGCTCAGATGTCTCTCCATTGTCCTGGTTTTGTGCCTGCATGCCATTGTGGAAATGCTGCACCATGGGCATCCATACTTGGCTATTACCTTCCACAAGCCTTCTCTGCTGACAGTATCAAAGGCTTTTGTCAAGTCGACATAGATGGAGAAAAGGTCTGCGTTTTGCTTTTGACATTTCTTGTAGCTGCCTCACAGCAAACACCGTGTCGATGGTCCCACATTCTTTCTGGAATCCATACTAGCTTTCTGGTAGAAGTCCCTGGTCAAGGTGCGTAGTGAGGTGGTTCAGTAGGATTCTGGCGAGTATCTTTCCTTCAATTGAGAGCAAGGATATACCCCAGTGGTTGTCGCTGGCCTGACGGTTCCATTTGCACTTATACAGGTGGATTATGGAAGCATCTTTGAAATCCTGGGGGATTGTCTCTTGCTGCCACATCAGTAAAAACAGTTGATGGAGCCCTTCTATCAGAGCTGTGCCACCTTCCTTGTAGACTTCAGCTGGGATAGAGTCTGAACCAGGGGCTTTGCCACTTGAGAGCAGACAGATTGCTTTCTGTGTCTCGAGCAAGGTTAGAGGGTCATCCAGTGCTTCGTTGATGGGTAATTGGGGGAGATGACTGATGGCTTCATCATTGATTGATGGAAGGAAATTCATAATGCTGTCAAAGTGTTCAGCCCATTGTTCAAGAATCTTCTCTTTGTCAGTAATTAGTGTGTTCCCACTCTTTCCCAGGCAACGTGATCACAGCCTACTCTTGTATTGAAGTCGCCAAGAATGACAAACTTATCTGCCATTGGAACGTCAGCAATGATGGAGTGAAGATCCTCATAGCACTTGGCCTTCACTGATGATGGTAAGGTGCTTTCTTCCAGACAAGAGGGGGAGTTTTCATGGTCATGAGCCTGTCATTTACTCCCTTGGGAGGTAAAGCCAATTTGCCAATCAGTGCTGTCTTCACTGCAAAGCCAACACCAGCCTCGCAGCGATCTTCACTACCTCAGCCGCTCCAAAAGAACGTGTATCCGGAGTGCCTTTCACAGAGTTCGCCTTCTCCTGCAAGCCAGGTCTCGCTCAAGGCATCAATGTCCACGTTGTACCTGGTGAATCATTTTATAATCATGTCTAGGATAACTGTCAATAAAGCACTATTTCTAATGAAGTTGTGCATTATTCTGTATAAATTACATTTATTTTCAAAATGTCCAACATCTGAAAGATCGTTCTTTCCAACTGATTTCAACAACTTTCATGTGTATGTGAAAACATTTGTGTATTATGTCACTGCTTTTTGTTTTGTTGATCAGTCTGGTTCCCTGAGTGGTATATAATAGTGTAGTATGTAGCAGAGAAAGGGAACCAGACTAACTGTTGACACACCAGCAAATAAGATTTCTTTTTTTTTTCAAAAACTAGCGACAATTATTTCATGAGACAACTGTCTATGTCAAAACTCTATTTTTTTATTGTTCAGTTAGTAAAATTTGATGCCATGATTTCATTGCAAGTAATAGTGAAACTTCTTATCATCCTTGAGAAAATCTCTAAGGGCCAATTCAGGAATTCTCTGAAACTTGTTTCCCCCAAAATGGTCCATACTTGTGAAACAAAACTCTTTATTTTACGAAGTATTCATTTCACATAGTTGCCTTGCTATCTTTGATCACATTTATGATTGAGTAGGTTAATTTAAGGTAGTTTAATTATGTTGCATACACAATAACATTTATAACTGTGTTGAATTGATAAACTGAAATAAGTTCACTAGACATATGACTGAGGCCACTAGATCTTAAGCATGTAGGATTTGCATGACTTTTAACTTTTCTCTCATTCCATCTCATTTATTCGAGTCAAAAGATATAATTAGCATGATAATACAAAGGAGGAAAGCTTTAATTCAGTGCAACAATACAACAAATATTTCTGCGAGGCATATATCAAAACATGGTCAACACTCAAGTTCTCAGAGAGACACTCGCGGACATAGCTTTTATAGTAGATCGACATATTTTAAATTTAAATACAAGGACATTGCATTTATCATGATTAAACTTAAAAGGAACTAAAAGAAAGAACTAAAACACAAATTTCTCTTGATAAAAAATTATTTAATTGGTATTTATTTATTAAAGTACTGCCTCAACTAGACATGACATTTTCACTGATCTAAATTTCCTCGAATATCATTAATTACAGTGTACTAAGAATGTTGTTTGCAAAGAAAATGTAAAAAATTATGACTTCTTATTAAAAGTTGATAATTCCATGATGTTAACATTTCCAGATCCTATCTACCATTTTTGATGATAAAACGAGTGGTATATAAGTTTCTGTTACCAATTTTGATCATGATTTTTTTCAAGTTCAACAAATAGGGATCTATTTTGGGGTATTTTCTGGTCCAAAAAAAGGGATCCATGCCTGACCCCTCATTATAAGTGGGTTTGTGAGTTATCAGGGCACAAGTTATCGAGGGAGTGGTGTAATACATTTGAAATACTTTTAGTTACATTTAATGATCTTGACCTGAAAATTGACTGAGTTACAGATAGGATAAAATTTGTTATGCTGTGTGGAATGAAGTGAAAACGATGAAGCCAAGGCATTGATCTGACCTCATCTTATACTCAGCATCGACTTATATATGGATGAAGGATGAACAATTTACAGAATTTGCCAACTTGACTTATACTCTGCATCGACTTATAGGCCTCAATATACAGTACTATCAAAGATCCATACATGGGAAATTGTTAAGTTCTACTTCAATGTCCATGTACTTTGAGTCTCAGACATCATTGTGCTGACAGTTGCCAAAACCAACAGCCTTTTTCAAAGTTCCAATTTTTCCACCCCAAACATGGGGTTGCATATGACAGTCTACATATTGCATCTGATGATCCATGGAAATGAGTGACTTGCAGATTAATAACTTGATTAGTTATTTTCAAGTCAACTCCTTTGTATGCATAACATCACTCATTTAGTCTCTGTTCAACATTTTGTTCCCCATATCACTGTCATCTCCTATTCACCTTACAGTCTGGATGTCTGCAACAACAAAGATATGGACAAAAAACTGTCTAAAAAGAATACACTACTGGGGTCTAATGTAACAATTACCAGAAACAATGAAACTAACAAAATCTTTAAGTCAAATATTTTTATAGATCCTTGGTTATGAAATATGGACTGGCAACACCAACCCATAAGTCTGAGGCAAAATATGAACTCTTCAATAGATGACTAGCTTTGACAGCCCGTTATATTGAAATCTCATGTCACTGGCAATGTGACATTAGGGGCTGACTGATGTCTATAATGTTAGTTTATAATGTCAACAATGACAAGTCCAAATCTTTAACTGTTCAAACCAGGTGGCTGCACCAGTAGAAGTAGGAGGCTAGACCTGCCTAACAAACAACAACGCACATAATTTATCTACCAGATCTGTTTGCCACAGTCAGAAAAAAATGACACTGCTCAGTTAATTCTCCTTTTATAGTCCAGCCCTGTCTTTAACAGCTATATGGAGACAGTAGCATTCACACCATCAAAGAAACAACAGAAAATTTCTACATCAGCATGAAAATTTTATTTAAAAAACAGAACAAACAAATTACACACCTTTAGAGCAAATTTCATTGAGTAAATATACAATAAGAAAGTACTGATAAAATTTTGAACTCTAAAAGCATAAAATTTGAGAAAATGTGATGCAAATAAATAATGGATTACATTACCAGCTTCGTAATTAAACTTGTCTGATACTGACATAATTTAAAGTTAAACTCCATTCTCATACTTTTTATATTATGGTCTCCTCTTTTGATTTAAAACCATATTATCAAAAATATCAAGATTAAAATTGTGTCAAAACATTTAGATATGACAGTAGCGGGAAAATGCAAATACACAAACAAGATTTTATTATCCTGCAAAAACACTATGGACATCTGGTCAATGCAATCTATCTTTAACTCTGAATTCCACACATTGCTGTAATTCATGTAAAGTGGACTGATGATGACTATGTATTTTCTCCCATTTCCAATGATGTGTTTTAATGAAAACATTACACAGGTCTCTTGAGATCTGCTATTATTAGGTTGTACTGTGTCATGGCAGGGTTTCCATTCATTACTGTGAGAGGTAGACAAACAAAAGCTCTGGTTATCATGAGTAAAACAAAAGTGAATAAAAATGAGAACTCAATAAATAAATATATATTACAGTATATTTTCACAAATTGTAAACAAAGGGGTTCGTAGCTAACAACCAATTAACAGTAATAGCAATGCAATAGTATAAAATCTTAGATGAATAAATGCTGTAGATACATGAATAAATATATTTAAGTTTATGAAATGTATTCTGTCGCTATAGTAGAAACTGCCCAGTGATTCTGCAGGCAAAAACCACTCACCAACCATGTTTAAACATATGACTCAAAAACACTTTTGTTCATCTATGGCTTTTGCACACTAGTCATGTTTTTGGTTACATGGCCTGTCATGTGACTCTTCATGTGACTTGGAGGAAGTTTCTCATCCTGTAGACAACCGAACTGCAAACTATAATCCAACATGTCACACCAACACCTCCTGAAAATAGATATATGGAAGTCATATTTCTTTGTAATTTTCTACCATTAACAATAATGCTACAAAATTCATCCAACAAACCATTTTCATATCTGCCTTTTAACGTCATGAAAAACTTGATGACCAATTTATTTTAACATAAGAAAACTTAAGTCATTTATTTCTTGTTCCAATGGTGAAAACATAATGAGAAGGGTGTTAATACTGGAGAAAACACAAAAAGAAGACTCATCATTTTGACTTACTACTGACTATGATTTCCATATCCTTCCACAAAATTCTCTCTATAAAATGTCATATTATCACAGCTTTACTTTTCATGAAATTAAATTTGGGAGATGTTGGGATACTCTTATCTTAAACTTGTATGAAAGCACAGTTGTGTTGTTGCAACTGTAGGACCAAATCTGAGTATCCATAAAGTAATAATACAGGTTGGAATTCTGTTTCATCAGACTTTATCCACAATTCTGAGTCACAATTCTTAACCTAAGTAATTAACTTAGATTTGTTATTTGGGGGGGGGGTTAAGTAAACCTTATAAAATCTGGGATGGAATGTTGTAATGATATCATATAAAATGTATTTATCCCAAAACTAAGCCACAGCTATTCAAAGATCAAATTATTAATGATACTGATGTATTTGTCACAAGAAAGTAGTGGAATGAAAGAACTTTTTAAAGTAAATTATGTTTCTCTGCAAATACTTATCCAATCACATTAACATTAGGAGAGTACCAGAGCTGGGTTCTATGACAAATTATGTACTGTTGTACTTCTGAACATACCACAATATGCACCATGCTATACTGCAATTAAATTATGGACTAACAATTTAATGTTCAGGAGTGGGGGCCCGACACTCTTTTTTGTAATATACTGTGCACCTCTAGAAAGTACTTTCTGCCAAATCTGAATCCCACCCTCCCTGCAAAATGATATAAATGTCTTTCTATCTAATGTACCAACGAAGAGGAGTAACTCTTACAAAGCAATTTTCCAGTTTTGTGGCCACCCATATCCCAGCTGTTTACTCATTTAAGCTTGTGTGAAACCCATAACAGGATAATAGTATATGAAGGGAAGGGTTAGAGAGAATGTGTAATGTGATCAGGTAAGTACTTCTGAAGAAACATAATTTACTAAAGAGATTTATTTTCTCCCTCAACTACATTACTCATTCACATTAGCATTAGAAGAATAGACAAAAGGAGGAAATGCTTGAGCATCCAACTTCTTCTAACTTGAGGAAATGCTTGAGCATCCAACTTCTTCTAAGTTGAAGGGAGCAAAACCAAAAGAGAGAGAGAGAGAGAGAGAGAGAGTGTGAGTGTGAGTGTGTGTGTGTGTGTGTGCATTTGTGTGCAACGACAATCCCTGTGGGATCCTGCACCTGACATTGCCTTACAAGTAAAACTCCCTCAAATTGCGAGGCTGTGTTGGGTAAACAGAAGCTGGAGAAAGTAGACTGAGCATGCCAGGCAAATAAATCCTCTATGTCTCAAACTGAGACATCATGCTTGTACAACCAGGCTCATGAAGTGGAGTTAATCATTGATCCATGGCCTATCCCATCAGAAAGGGGTAATGAGAACTATTTTACAAGTCTCACCCCACAATTTCTGGATACGCTTCAATGTTAGAACTGCTAGAAGGAGGACATATACCCATATCCCGCTGAATAAAAGTGCATCAATGGCCCATACTCCAAGGTCAGGGAATGGCGAGATGAAGGTGGGCAGAATGTTGTTCCACAATATTGCAAATAGGTCTAACATCAGTCATCCCTATATAGAGCAAACTCAGTGGAAGATGGATGGATGACAGTTGGCCTCTCCTTGGTAATCAGTCAGCCAGGACATTGAGACTGCCTAGGATGTGTTGGACTTGTATGCTTAAATGATATTGGGCACACCAATGAAGGTTCTCTCAAAGCAGAATGCAGATGCCCAGTAATGTTGCCACACTATGTTTAAAGAGGTAGTTCACTATAAATTGTCTGACATTACAAATGCTCAGATGGATAATGGCCTTCTTTTCCAGAAGACTGATGTGTAGAGACTTTTTTTGCAGCATCCACTTGCCGTTGACTGTCACAAAGTCTTGTAGTAAGTGTGCCCCACAACCTGACAAACTGGTGTCTGTACAGACTGTGACTTCTGGTTGTGACACTTCTAATGGTGTCCCCACCAATATGCCATTCCCTCTTTTGCCACCGACGCAGTAAACATTTAATTTTAGTCAAGGGCATAATCTGGTAATGTAAACAACCTGAGATTGAGGCTACTGAGCCAGAAGGTCTATTTTGAGACAGTGCATGTAAAGGTGGCCAATGTGTTTGGCAGGGGAAAAAAAAAACAGGTTGAAGTGTGATTAAGGTATAGAAGGTTGTTCATGTCATGAACTAAAACCAAGTTTTTCGCTTTATATTGTCCAGGTATGCAGGTATTGTTGTGGAGGAAGCTGTCTTGAAGTGGGATATTGTACAATCCGATGTCCCTGTGAAGGCTTAAGGGCTGAGGTTGGGGCCAAATGGAAGGGCTCAAAATTTGTAAACTACCACATGGTAGCCGAAGTGGAGATACCTGTGTGCCCTTTAATTGATAGGATATTCCAATGCTTTGAAAAGTTTATTTCTACATAGTACATCAACTTGGATAGCTCTTTAATCAACTGGATATGCCAATTCTTTGATGTGTTCATAACTATACAGTACATTGATCTGAATTACCACTTAATCATCAAGATATGCCAATTTTTCAACACATCACAGCATCTAACAATTTATTTACAGTATTCACTGAAACAAGTTGTTGTGTGATATAAGAAAGGGCCAGCAAGTCCACCATTTTGAATGAAGTATGATTTGCAGCACATCTTGTAAATGTATATTACAGAAAACAAAACAATTCCAAGCAATATTCTAACACGATAAATTTTTTAGGACAGTTATGTTTTCATAGCAAACCTGCAAAGACATAGATGATTGATACTTCATAACATCCATTCTTGTCATTTTAATCGCTATTGATGAAAACTATCAAAGAGACGCAACTCTCACTAATCGCCTTTACAGCTGTTGGACTGTTCTGTAGAGATCAGGAATATTTTGTGTCTAGAGTTTAATTCTTACAGCCATAGTCAAATGCTAGGTAAATCAGCTTTTAAAAATAAATTAATCATGTTCGATTTGTACCTGATATGACTATAATGATAAAGTATCAATTACATTGCTCTTTACACAATGTTGGTGTTGCCTTTTGTCCTTCACTGGTAATTGTGGTTGTGGTGTCAACTCAATGTTTAAGTTTTTGTGCAAGTCAATAGCATTAAATAAGGAAAGACTTCATGTTCCATGCAATCTTATCTATAGAAACCTACCTGGTACACCAGTGGGGAAAGCTACAAGCTTATTAATTGGAGTGAACCATTCCCATGGCAACTGTAGTAAGGGCTCATTTTTGTATGCAAGTGTTAGAGACACCATAATCAAACCCTGGAATGGAAAGCAATATATTATGCATATCACATATACAAAAAAACTGGACTATGGATTCTACTATAATTAACACTGCATTTGTAACTATTGTTAAGCAAAGAAAGCAAATTTTAAGTAAATTATGTTTCTCTGAGAATACTTACCCAATCACATTAAGTTAGGAATACTAGCCTGATACCCTGCTAATCCAGCCCTACCAAAAGATGCAAAACGTCTTATCCTGTCTATTTTTAGACAGGGCAGTAACTCTTGCCCATTACCTCCCCTTAATACCACCAGGTGTCACCAGTTTTCAGCTGAGCAAGACACTAATGCAGATGCTCTCATGGTGGGGTGGTTGGGAGGGTTTTTAAGTAATGATTGGATAAGTATTCTCAGAGAAACATAATTTACTTAAATTTGCTTTATCCTTCGAATAAGTTCCCCTATCACATTACGTTTGGAGAATAAGTAATAGGAGATGGGGATGCTGGACATCTGACCTCTACCTCGGGTATCCTTCTTGGGATTAGTGGTTGGATTCCCCATATTAAAGATAAACCACTCTCCTAATGACAAAAGCAACACAGCCTGGGATCCTTTGAACTGGGACTCTTATTTCGTTGACAAGATAAAGGTGAAATCTTCTCACCTACAAATATTGTCACTGGCGAACCCAGCTAACTTAACAGGCTGTGTTGATTGATCTCACTGGATCTGGTGGCCATCTGTGCTGCTGCCACCATCCCTACAAGATCCAAGTTTGTCTCTGCAATGCTAAATTTCAGAGGTAAAACTCGAAGATTGACACTGCATGCCAGCCAACAGCTTCTAAAAAAAATACCTCGGATCGAAACATTGCATTCAAAAGCGAGGCTTGCAGAGATTGCTCAAGGCTTCTGAGCTGTAATCTTCATGAGGCTACTCTGATCTGGTGAGACATCAGAGTACACCAAGCATACAACCCACTTCAGCCTGGAATAAAGGTCATGAAGCATGATATCCTGTATTCTGGCTCACAGAGATTGCTTGAAACTTCAAAGCAGTAAGCTATGTGAGGCAACTGACCTGGTGAGATGTCACTGTACACCAAGTGTACTACCCACTTCAGCCCTGAAGAAAGGGCTTGTGGGGTGATATCATGTGTTCCGGCTCACACTGGAAGGAAGCATTATTTGCACATGCCATGATATATCTCTGTGTGTTGCAAGTGAGTCCTTGAGTGCACAAATAGATCTTGCATGGTTGCTGTTCTCGACCTGGCTTTGAAAGAGAGCAAGCATGGGACAATTGTTTGACTACTGACAGACGGTAACCTATTTGGGCTATGAAGCCCAATGGTATCACAAGAACCACCAAACCCTCCGATCTGAACTGAGTCGACATAAAGGGGTATACAGCCCTCATATGCTGCATGCAGAAGCTAAAGCTATCAGGAAACATGGTCTGTATGATAGTGACTTTAGCTATGTGTATGCTAGAAGTTCAAAGGGGTTCGAATCGAGCCATGTTAAAACCCAGGACTGGATACCTTTGGAGACAAATAAGGGATATTGGTCAAGGAGACCAATATTGTCAAAAAGATCTGTCCCACCCAAACATGTTGTGATGATGCCGGAAAATGTCCAATATCATGGGGCAGTAGCCTCTGGTAGCGATTGGTGGCCAACTGTTTCCCCTCCGAGAACAGAGCCAGAGAAAGTCAGCCAGTTGAGGGATAGAGGCATACAGATGGGTGATAGCCTCTATCACGCAGATGGGTGATATAGTTGGTTACTCTCGAGATTCTCTCCACAAATGAAGGTTTGAATTGTCCAACTCGCAAGGCTGTCCTGGTAAGAGCCAAACATGTAGCAGAAGAGGGTGGTAGATTCAGATTGGCTGGTTACTCTCAAGATTCTCTCTACAAATGAAGGTTTGAATTATCCAACTCACAAGGCTGTCCTGGTAAGAGCCAAGCATGTAGAAGAAGAGGGTGGTAGATTCAGGTTGGCTGGTTACTCTCAAGATTCTCTCTACAAATGAAGGTTTGAATTATCCGACTCACAAGGCTGTCCTGGTAAGAGCCAAGCATGTAGAAGAAGAGGGTGGTCGATTCAGGTTGGCCGGAATCTTCCTGGATGTATTATCATTAGGAAAAGTAGATTGGTGATACAGGGTTTGTCCTCGCAAAGAGGGATTATCAGAATCATCTTGCCATTCTGACCCCATAACTTTAGCATTGTAGGAGGGGTGGCAGAGGCCCACAAACCCTTCCAAATGGCTGACAGTGCATCCCACGACCCAAGCTGTTGTGTGTGGAATTAAATAGATGAACATGAGTAGCTTTTGATGCCACCTCGTTGCCAAAAGGTCAATCATCAGATGCCCTTGAAATGTGTAAATCCGAGTGACGACCAACTGATGGAGCGGCCATTCCATGTGAAGGACTTGACCACCTCTGGATTGATTCTCGGCCAAACCAGTGATGCAGCCTGAAGGTGTCAGATTTGTATGATGATATGGATGTTGTTGCACCACCACAGAAAATGCCAAGACAGAACACATTGGACAAGTGGTTAGGTACCTCTCTGTTTGAGGAGATAAGGACTGTTATCTCCCCCAAGTGCGATCCTTACAGAAATGAAAGGCATTGATGACAGTCTTAATTCCTAAGACGCTGATGCATAGAGGCCATTACCCAGGTGTCTCTGATGGTAATGAAGGTCAGCAAAAGGTGGGCAATCCCACTGTGCACATTGGTGGCAGTACTTTATGTTATTCTGCCAGGAATTCTTCAGTGGGATTCTAATGGTCATCCAACCTGGACTGCCCCAATTACGTGGAATAATCAAATTTCAGGTGTGATCATGACTGCTTGATTAAAAGGACATAAAATGGGGAGCAAATGTGCTGGCAAGGCATGCATACGATCAAGTCCACTGCCTTATAATAAACCTTTTATGAGCGATTGTATCCTCTGTTTTCAAAAGGCATCCATCTCTCAATCTGACAATGTATTCATGTAGAGGTGTGAGGGGATTGTTGATGAATGAAACCCGAAGTCCCTCCGCTTAAAATCGGTTTCATACTGCCCCTGTATTATAGCATCATAGGGATCTATGTGGGTGCATAAGTGACTAAGGAGATCCCCTATCATGAGGCCGCTGAACATTCCTTCATACTGATGGGAACTGAGTGGTTCCAAATGCCCATGTGGGTGGAGTGGCGAGCAGGAGGGGCAGTACCTGAGCTGCCTGCCTCCAATCTCCCTCTAGTCTTCCTCCAGAGCAACAGGGACCTGCACAGGATCACCCTGAAAGAGAAGATATAAGGTAGAAGCAACATGGATTGCCCACATGCAACACATCATCATGAGAAGAGACTGGTCGGACCTGTCAAAAAATTGGCCATGGTATAGTGAGCAGCCCTCGTAAATTACCCTAGCAAACCTGGCCATCGCTTTCCAAGTGTGGGGTGTGGGTGTTTGGTAAGTCTTTTTCTTCTTCCACAACTAGGTCTACCAATTCTTTGGGGCAGCGGCAAAGGTGGGTGCATTCAGAAGTAGCCAACACCCAAAAAAGCCCCCAAGAAATTGTCCTCTACAGTGGCTGGTAAGCTAACTTCAGTCCATTCCATGGTAGATTTGATGGAGTTCCGATGCACACACTGTGAAATGAGGCCTAACTAGGTCTGCTTGCATCACTAGAAGAGATTTACCAAGTGGTATGAAGACTTAATTCCATCCTGAGTAAAAGACGGGTTTGTTGGTGACTCATCACCCTCACTGTGCACCAGGTCCTCATCCAGCTCAACTTCAAGCTTGACACAAGCCATGCCAGGTTGCCTTGATGACTCCGATCAGTCGGATCTGTCCAAGACATGAGCTGTCCCTTAAGAGAAAGGCATAAGTAATCTAATATCAGGCACTGCCGGCACTGCCGGCCTTTCCAGCCCTGCCAGCATCGCCAGCACGCCAGCCATTCCTGCACTGCCAGCATCACTGGCACTGCCAGCCTTTCCAGCCCTGCCCGCTTTTCCCACACTGCCAACATCACCCGCACTGTTGGCAGTATACAAATGGTCCGGCAATCACTGGTACCAGCCAAACCATAGGCATGGTTGCATGGTCAGATTTCTCCCTGAAATCTACGGTATGATAAGATACCAACATATGATAAAGGTTCCAACGGCTTGGCTAGACTTACAAATCTATCACTAAGATCCATGTATGAACAAAAATTTGGCTAGACTGTCAGTGTCAGCTGGACTGCTGGTGCCGGCCGGGTTGCCGGTGTTGACTGGGCTGCCAGCGTTGGCTGGACAGCTGTTAAAAAACAGTAGAGCAGAATAAAATCCTATCATGTAAAATTTATAAATTAGTTTGAGAGGAAACCATTTAATCATGGAAGGATAATACTTATACAAAAGCAGGAACATATCCAGAACCAAAAATGATACATTTTCCAGTACATTTAATGATTAGGCATTTCAAGGTTTTGTTTTTTGTAAGAGTTATCAAAGTTTGTCTCTGATAAAAAGCTGAATTGATACAGTGAGAAAGATTTCTTATAATTAACATATTATTGACTCATGAGGGATACAAATTTTTCTACAAACGGATAAAGATAATAAAGTCAATTAACTTATTTGTTTCATAAAAGGTAGTAAACTGGACAAACAGAAATGAAATAGAATTCATCTTCTAACAAACAAATAATATTTTTCTGGCATAAGTCACAATACCTATTATTTCAGTCCTACTAAGCATACCTGTCTCTACTTTTGACTGAGCACCTGAATTTAGCTAGCAACTTTCTAACTAAATATGACAATCCACATGATAGATATTTTCCCAGGTCTAATTCAGTTTATGCATACTATAATACATATATTCATGTGAATTGTTAATATCACTTTGCCAGTTTTGGAAAGCTGACAATCCTCAATTCTCTTTGAAAATAGTGATAAAAATTTGTTTTTTTGTCTTGAACATCTTGATTTAGCCACACCTATCCCAAATCAGAGCCAAATAACAATTTCTTAACTATAGTAGCCCAGCTGACTGGGTTTGCTTCACCGAATCTTTTTAACATTAAATAACATTGGTATGTGTAGCAGTTGAAGGAATTATTACATAATTCAGCCAGGATTTAATACATTTTTAAAAAATGAGGTGAATTTCATCATTATTACAAATCAAAAATTTAAAGACCCAAAGAATTATTATCTTTTTGCCAAAACAATGGAACTTACATGGAGTACATATATCCCCGTTTTAACTCCCACTGTCAGCATCATCATCTGCTTCGTTCTTGTGGAATCTGAGCAAATAGCAGAGTCAAAATGAAATCAGCATATATCTTACAAACATCAATAGATTTTAGTGTATCCTCAAGTAGAAAGAATAGAACATGACAGATTATGTAACTGGCTTTGCCTGTATTATTCAACACTGAATGACACTTGAGTTCACAGCATACAGAGTTAATCTTATGTTTCTGCACTGCCGAGTTTGATACAAGCACTAAGTGACTGGCCATAGGGATGATCCTGAGATACTTCATTTAACAGATACATGAGCATCAAATATAGCCATATTAGATTCCAATGGGCACTAAGTTCATTTAAAAAATCATAAAAAGTCTTGGAGTAAAAATTCCATGTCAATATGACCATCCATTTGGGAAGAGTTGCAATAACAAAAGTGTCAAGACTTCCAGCATTGCGGCCATACTGGTCATCGGATCATTACCATTTTCATTTAGGACCAAACATACATCATAAGAATTGGGGGGGGAGGTGAAAAAGTCATGTTCATGTGACCATTCACTCAAGAAAAGCAGCTGGAAGATTTTTCAAAATGCTCTGGATGTCAGATCTGCATTGCTTTCGCTTAGCATCAACTAGACATAACAATAATACATTTAGTGCAAACCTGATGTCAATATGACCACCCATACAGGTGGAGAAGCAAAAACGAGATTTTAAAGATGACCTCGATAAAAGGACTTTTCTGAACATCAAATTTGATCCACTTTCATTTAAGACTAATTAGACATCATTAGATTACTTTCATTGAAAATCTCAAGTTGATACGATCATAACAAGATTTTCAACATGTCCACTATGGTGGTCATCCTTGGTGTCCAAGAGGCACTAATTTCATTTCGGATCAATAAAATCTTTGAATGAATGTGTGGATGAAGTTTCAGCGCAATCCTCCTAGTAGTTTAGGAGTAGCAATAATAAACGTGTGCAAATGGACACCAGATGACAGTTGTAAGGCCATTGTAAAATCTCTCACAGTCTATGACCAGTAGAGTTAAAAATTATCAACACAAATGATCCTTAAATGCAAACTAATGGTTATAAATAAAGTTACGAAATAAATAAGTTATAAATAAAGTTACGAAAATGGATTACATTCATGGGCTATAGGTGCTTCAATGAGGATATGAAATGATGGAAATTAAGCTTGTTCAGGGTATTATCAATGTAAAATTGCATGCCAAAGCTGGTTGAAAGCAGGTGAACACTGAATATGTGACTTTTATAGAAGAAACTTCATGGGGAGAAGTCAGAATGGTTGGTGAGACCAAGTTACCACAATATAAAGATGCCTGTTAGGGCAGGATTGACTGTAATACTAAGCTTCATGTTCTTGTAATACATTTTATAAATCAGACCATAGGAGTACAACATTAAAACAATTATGCTTTCCAATGTACAGCGGCTCACCTGGGGTGAAAAATCATATGGCTATATTCTATTTGCATTTGAGACCGATGCATTGCGATGTTAAGAACATGATTCAACAATTAAAAGCTCACATTTTATTACTCTAAACTCATGTTGCAATTAAAGAAATGAATTTATAATTATTAATTTGCAAAAATGAATAATGTCAGTCATTTTTCTCGATTAAATATCTCTTCTTATACTTAAAACACCAGTTACTTACCCTGATTAGTGACTAAATGATGTCACACAATGTTCAGCAAACTTTTAGCAATTTTAAAGCACCGAAATTACAAAAAAAGCAAAAACTTGCATGATGTATGAATTCATCTGAAATCCAATGATGTGAAAAACAAGCAGTTGTTCAAAAAAGAACTAATCCAAATAGAATAATCTCTGTTCACTTGGCATATCACTGATCAGTTTTGGTAATTCATTAATTTGAAAAGTAAAATACTGTCAAGCACCAAACATAATCTTCATTTTACACTGTTGGCTTTGTTATAATAATAAATACCATTATAAAACATTGTAAAACTGCCTCAGGGTCACATGATTCAAGTAGGAATTATACAGTTCCATGCCTCAACAAGACTGAGATCCCTCTTTCATGGGTAAAGAGGAATCCATAATAAATATTAAAGTCATTTTCAAAAGACTGTAGAAAGAAAAGGTGAACTAATCCAAATTTTTCTTTTTATCTATGAAGCCCACTACGCTCTTCTACTTAATATACAGCAAAACTGGGGGATACAAAGTTTGTCTGCAAAAGGCTAACCCATCCACCCCTACAACATAAATGGTTAAGTTCCAAAGTCAGTGATTAGCTAACTACATGAAAGTTATGATGCAGTTATCTTAGCAGAACAGTGTCAAATGGTACATACACATAAAAGTTAACAAAACTGATGTCTGTATTGTAAGGAAACAAAATAACAATTATCACTCCACAGCTGTACAATGACTTGTAAACTTGTATGAAAGACTGAAATTGCCTTTTCCCATTGGTGGCTGTTGTAGATACGTTTGACTAATATAAGTAAAACCTGTCTACAACAGCCACTCACAGGAAAAGCAATGTGGCCTTTGTAGACATCCGACCTCTGAAGGCAGTTACTGCTCTCTAACTAGGCTCAAGCCAAATTTATTGACTATGAACCAAATAGCATTAGCATTAATATTATTTCACATGTATTCTTATTATTAGCAGTAGCAGTATGATGCCAACATACATATATTTTGTTTTGCTATTTAGCAACAATCAAAGACAGTCAGCCTTTATGATAGACCTCTGATGATTAGGGAATCAAAAGAAGCTTCCTGCAGCTATTGATTCCCATAATGTACCTTGCTATGCCATATACCATGCCTTGCTCATCAACCATAAGAAGTTTAATCTGCATACTTGTAGCAGTCACTGCTAATATGCTTCAGTGACCATGGAAGGCATGGTCAAACCATTGCTTGGTTAACACATGTCCACCAAGTACATAAGAGGGTGAAGCCATTGCTTGGTTAAGAATCACAGGGCCATTGTCCATAGAAGACAGGTGACTGCTGATTAAATGGCATTCATATAGGAAATTTGCGGGGTGGGGGGTATTAGTATGGCAATTGTGACTAGGTGACGTTGAACTCAGGTGACCATTAGGACAGGTTTAACTGTATTTGATAAATCGTGAAGGCCTTTTTGTCACAATGTTTTCTGTCATTGTGATCAAATTCTGCTTCGTGGTGTTTGAGAAGAAGTCATACGAAAGTTTTTATGCTTTTAGTATTGACTGTCATATTTGACAGTGGATGGGTATTATTTGGACAAATTAAAGAGGCCATTATGCATTCTGTAACATCTGGTCCAATATCTGTTAAGTGGCTTTTATGAACTCATTTACTGGATTTCATTTTTTTAGAAACATATTTAATGGAAGACTGGCATCATTTTGTTAATCAGTTTGAGAGAAGAATCTGTAAAAAGGTTTGTAAGATTACGAACCTGTCTTGAAAGACCACCTCTTTTGCCAAAAAATTATGGTCTCTCAAGACAGGTGGTCTCTCATAACAGGTAACAATGCTATATAATTAATAAATTTGTGCACTGACAGTGTGGTCTCTCAAGACAGGTGCTACTGTAGTGTACTTATTTGACTGAAGATTAGCCTCATTTGTAAAAACTTGACAGGCCTCCTTTCCAGAATGCTCCCTTCCAAATTTGGCTGAAAATGGTCCAAACATTTTTATTTTAAAAGTTGAAAACAGCAAAGAGACAGATAACAAACACATGATGGATGCATGGTTGGCTTACTGCCAGGTGAGTTATAAAACCTTTGGCACAAAACTTTCACATACAGTCTCAACATTGTGACAATAACAACTCTGTAATTCTGGAAAAATTGTGATAACAAGGTCTCACTAATGCAAGTGAGATAACGTTTTTGTAGTATAAATGTAAAGTTTGTTGTATGAATGGAAATTGTGTAGTATAAATTAAACTATGCACATTTTTAAGTATATATGGAAATTTTGCAGCATAAATGGGAATTTTGAGGTATAAATTATCATTTATACCAAATTTTTTAATTGCATCAGTAAAACTGTTAATTTTTCTTTGAAGTTTCATGTATCGAGCAAATTCATCAGTTATGCTGATGGACCCCTGCTCCATCTTGAGATCTCGCAGCTGTGACCGCAGATTCAATTCTTCATCTGTGATGCTGAAGAAAAGGTTTCCAATCTGAAATTTAAATCAAACGTAGTATATAGATGATCTGTATGCCTTAATTTATACCTTATAAGTTGTACTGACAATACAATATGAACATACATGCAATTTTTAGAAAATGACTCATTCAAAATTTTCCATATCCAAATATACAAGTATTTTTCAATAAGACCAGGAAGCCAACCTAAAAACTTTTTCAACATGAATACTATATTTGGTATGTTATATGCCCACCATCTGGTAAATCGTATTATATTTCTTTTATTTAAAACACTCTGTCTTTGGTGTGACACTCAGGTACTAATATTCATCTTTCACTCTTGATGACCTTGACTACTGATCTCAAAATCAATATGGGTCTTTCTTGTTACAATTATGCGTACCATCCACAAGATCCACAAGGTTTGCTCATGGTTTGTGACATACGACTTTAGTTATTTTGTGGAAGCCATTTTCCTTCTTGGAGTCCCTCTGACCACAAGATCCACAAGGTTTGCTCATAGTTTGTGACATACAACTTTAGTTATTTTGTGGAAGCCATTTTCCTTCTTGGAGTCCCTTTGACCCTAAATTTTGACCTTACAGACCCAAAATTAATAGGCAACTTCCTTGTCTCAGATGCAAGCCATCTACAAAGTTGACTGGCAAGTGATATAGAAATTTAATTTTGTGAGGATTGGGTTTTTTTCTTCTTTCAGGCCCATGACCTTTAACTTTTTGACCCCAAATGAATATGCATCATCCTTGTCTCAAATGCAA
Organism: Megalonaias nervosa; assembly: GCA_016617855.1. Classification (NCBI taxonomy): domain Eukaryota; kingdom Metazoa; phylum Mollusca; class Bivalvia; order Unionida; family Unionidae; genus Megalonaias; species Megalonaias nervosa. The sequence goes on along the minus strand of JAECUM010036493.1, from coordinate 12,406 downwards.
GCCAAATACAAAGTTTTGTCAAAATGAATGATAAAGAACTCTAGATACTGTGCAGACAATGTATCTTGACCTGTGACCTTTTGACCCAAAAATCAGTAGTTGTCTTTCTTATCTCAAATGCATGCAGTTTACAATTGTTGATCAAGGTATCTGGTATACAAATCAAGTTATTATGTGGAAATAATTTTGTCCTTCTTCCAGTCCCTGTGACCTTGACCTTTAAACTCTTAAATCCTAAACAATAGACTGCTGCATGACACAAGCACAAGCTACCTACAAGGTTTAACAGTTGATGTAGAACTTATTGTGTGGAAACAAAATAAGGAACTGAGAGACAGACTTATGAATGGTCAGACACCAACATGACATGATAAGCTCCACATTATGAAGGGCATATAAATAACATGGGGTGAGCTTATCATCAAACCATGTTATCCTAAATAAATGGTGTCTGGCTTATCAATAAGCATGGGCTTTTCATCAAGCCAAGATATCCTAGCATCAGATATGGTAATCCTCAACATTAGCCACTTTATTCCACAAACTCCAGGATTTGAAAATATATTTGGAATATAACTAGGGTGAAAAAGTAAGCAATCACTTGGTTGAACTAAATTTAAGAAAATCCTTTTAGTACTATGATTTTAACTTAAAAAAAAAGAAAACAAAAATTATCTGCTTTTAGCCTGACTTTTATTTTTATCTTTGAGTTTTTAAAATTATAATGCCAGGACCAACTGGGTTGTTATTTGGATATACAAACAATTCCTGTTACCAGCGCCACCAGTTTATAGTCTTAGACTCAGTGATCTACATTCTACATAATGGACTCCAATTTTGGTTGAATATAAAGAAAAATGAAACTGGATTTCCATTTTCTGACTTGTACAGAGAAGGCAGAGTAATTCGGTGGTTAGCATGCTGGACTTGTGACTGAATGGGTGTGGGTTTAAATCCTACCATCAGATCAGCCATCAGTTGGCAACATGGTGTGTCCTTGGGGAAGGCAATTTACTCCAACTGCCTCATCACTAAATAACCTACTTGTGTTATTATGCTTTAAAACACCAAAACAACAACAACTGACTTTTATACAAAGCTTGACGAAACCATTAGAAACCATAATGTATTTAATGAATACATAGCTCACCCCTACAAAGATTTCAGTAATCTCCAGCAGCCACTGTAAAATGTTAATTATCAGTCCAATATGCATTAAATTCTCAAAGGACATGCTGTTTCTCCCAGTTGTGCATACCCAAGACCCTCCTCACTTTTCTATTAGTTGAAAAAAATATCACAAAGTACATCTTAAAAAACCCACATTTATCCCAGCTGGGTCACTACCTTAAATAAAAACATATTTATCCCAGCTAGGTCACTACCTTAAATAAAAACACATTTATCCTAGCTGGGTCACTACCTTAAATGAAAACACATTTATCCCAGCTAGGTCACTACCTTAAATAAAAACACATTTATCCCAGCTGGGTCACTACCTTAAATGAAAACACATTTATCCCAGCTAGGTCACTTCCTTAAATAAAAACACATTTATCCCAGCTGGGTCACTACCTTAAATACATGTTCCATTTGACTGGATATTTGAGTATCAGTACCTAAAGCTTGTATGAATTCATCTTGACAACAGTTAACATCTGCCGTCTCAAGCTCTCTCAGTACCGTACATATACCAATATTATTCATCTTCTCTATAAAGCCCAAGTTATATCCCACTTTTATTCCTTAGGGACAATTCTTAAGGCAAGTAACACTGTTTACAAATTAAGGTATTTATTTTGAATTAAAGGGTTCCTGCCACAGATGTTTTTAAAAATTCCAGACCATTTCCATACCGTTTCCAGACCAAGAAATAAAAATTTCCAGATCTGCCTAAGAACTTGGAATTCATATACTAAAACTTCTCCCAAATGCAAAGGAGCAGTTTCATTATCAGTTTCCAACTAAGACAGTTGTAATAATGAAATTTAAGACTCTTTCAAGACCTAGAAAAGCATTTTTTAAATTTTAGAAATTTCCAGAATTCCAGACCTGCGTGGAAACCATGGAAGTAGTTCTTTGAACATATGCTACTTTATATATTTTTCCATACTGGTTACATTTACTGATGGTAATTTACGTCAATATATATGGTACAGTGTAATGCCAGTTTTTTTTATTCATGCAAGTTTCATTGATGTAAACAGAAATGCTATTTAACTGCACAGAATAGGAAAAAGTGATCAAACTCATTTGAAAAACTAGATAGTAGGGTGCATTATATTATAAAAATACTTTGGACAATTACTGAAAAATAGCTTGTTTTCAATATGATCTTATAAAAGTCTAAGAATAGAATCCAAATATATAATAAAATAACGATTGCATACCTTTTTTCATTATTCTTTCCATTCATTGTAAAATTAAGTAAGGGACTCCTGAGTTTATGCCAAGGATTCAGAAATAGTCTGGGGACTCCTGAGTTCCAGGAGTGACGAGTCCATGACTCTTCACCCTGAAACTCTGCTGTGAGCCCTGTGATTAACAAAATTTATCCTATTTTATTTCATACTTTTGGACAATCTAAATAACAAAATTCTTAAAATAAAAAGTAATATATTTTGTTCAGCTTTAATGTTTTATATGCCCTTAAATAAATTCAAGCAGTTTAGACAAAGTTTTAAGGAGCTTTTCAATAAATTCAAGGACATTTCGGGGATAAAAACCAGCTTTTTTAAGATTCAAATATTTTTCAAGGTTGTATGAACCATGTAGAATGTGGATTCATTATTAATGACGCTACCTGAGAAAATCATAAACCAAAATGAAAAGGTCTAGGAACTTAGTCTCCTCCCACAAGCCTCTGTTGTAAACAAGTACAGTTGCCTGACAGAATAAAGATGCTCTTTCCAGGCAGCATCTCCTGCCACAATTGAGAAGCATTCATCTACAGGTGACTGGGGTGTGATGAGTACATGTAAGGGGGGCCAAACTACAATGGCTTCTTGAAAGGAGAGATGGAGATTAGCACACATGACTATTGCACTAGCATCTGTGCATATATTTATGGCAGTTGATCCTGCAATTTGATGCCAGCCATGAGTCATATGAAGGACTAACATTTGCTGAGATGGGACCTCATGCAGATTGAAACCTGAATCATTTCATACAGTCGACAGTTTCAATCACCACTGGGACAGGAGAACCATCAGAAGCGAATAAGCATCCCAGGATGGGGAGATCTGCTGCTGAATTGAGTAGTCCCAAGAGTCAAAGTAATTCCTATGCTTAATTCAATTCTCTGAGTTAACAGTAGATGCTACCAAAATGATTTTCAAAGCATCTTCCTGAGGAAGATAAACTCAGTTCAAGTTAAGTTTGAACTCAATACTCAAATGCTCTGATGGGATAAAATTGGATTTGTCACAAGGAATCAAAAGTGAAACAAAAGTGAAACAAATCATTTAATGCCTTCACGTAAAAGAAAACTCACCTGGTATCTTTGTAGAATGTATTTCAGTTAGTTGAAAGTCATGGATGTGGAGATAGTTCAGAAGTAGGATCTGATTTTCGTTATGACACAGAGAGTGATATTGAAATAAAAAGGGAGTGCTCTGAACTAGTAGACTGTATTCCTGAAACTAAGGAATTTCCTAGAAGCCTTCCAATGGAAATGTGGAGGTAAGCAGATTAAGGCTGACCGTGAAACCTCTTCTGAATGTTCATAAGAGCCAGTCTCAGTGGCTCCATTCTGAACCATGATACCTGAACAAAAGAAAGCTTCCCACTGACTTTGGGATGTGAAGTCAGTCTGGAGTAAAATCCCAGTGATATTGCATTATAAACAATCTCTACTGTAAATTTTGTAAAAGTGTTTATTTCCTGCTGCAGTATATTGGCTAGGTCTCTTGGGACATATGTATAGGAAAGGGAGTTCTTGACAATGGGAGAGGAGTGCTAAAAGTGATCTGGACGTTCTCTCTATTGATTTTCAACACCCACAGGTCATTTGGACAGAGTTTCTCCCATTCAATTATAAGAAGTTAGAGTTTTCGCCATTCAGGTATGTCTAAAAATGATGATATGAGTATGATGCCATTTCCTGAGAGATGAACACTGTCGTGGAGAAAGAAAAAAAGGTTGAAAAGAAGCATTATCTCATTGTGTCTCTTGTTATCTGTGGTCCCTGGAGCAAGAGTTCATGTCATGGGAAATGGCATGCAGACTGTTTATCTGTTTGGTGTGGTCTCACGGATTCCTTCCTGTTTTTCTGATATCTCCTAAGAAAAAGGTCTTTCAAAATGGCAAACAGTGAGAAAGACATCTCTACCTTCAAACTGTTGATTAACAGATGCCACAATGGCACTAGAAAATGTGCATTGACCTGCTTTTAAGCATATGCATATGAGAGACTGATTCCCAAGCCTGACCATCAGCAGGTTTCTCAATGGAAGGGTCTAAGTTGTGTTCAGAGTGCTGATAAATAATCAAAATCATTGCAAGAATGGATCTTCCAGTCTATACATACAAAGGAAGGTTTGGACATTCCCCAGCCTACAACATCTGTGATTTCTGGGTGAAAAACTGGTATTTGTGTGTTATAAAAGGCTCAGCTGAAATATTATTATAGGAGCCATCAATGTGAAAAGAAAGGCCTTTTGATGCTTGGGTCCTGAAGGATGTCCCTCAAAGCCATGCAGAATACCAGAAACATTACCAAACTGGGGTAGTTTTCTGACTGTCTTGTCTTACTTTACTAATAGAGAGATCCGGCAACTTTATAAGTGACCTATGATGGAGTAGGTAGACATATACAATACTCTGGGTGGCAAAAGTAAGAAAACTTCTTTCATCAATATGCAGAAGGCATATCTAGTCATCACTGGAATGAGACAGAAATGTGGCACTTACGAGCATGAATCTTCAAACATGGAAAAGTGTGGTGAATATGGAGATGGTGAAACTGGCTGAATGGGATGGTGAACAAACAATCTGGGGGTCCAGCCATATTGGGAGATGGTTATTTCCAGGCATTCATTGTGTGTATCACTGACAACCTGGTACTGGTACTTAGTGTCCAGAAATGGGGAGTTATCCTAATCCAGGTCATGACGAAGCATAGGTACCATATTTACTGTATATGTTGGGACACTATAAAAAAAATTTTTTTCCCATCCCAGAACTAATGGTGAAACTTTTTCACCTCAGTCTTATGTCCCAAGACTTAAGAAACAAAATAAATTTGTGTTGAATGTGCACCCCCCCCACCTGCATGTTGCAACAAAATAGATAAACAAAATGCTTATTTGAAAATAAAATAAAAGAATCTAACCTTGTATTGTTATCATTTATTCCTGTTTTCATCATAAGCATTAAAGAAGAAAATATATCCATGAGCTCCGTATATGTAGCGTACACATTCATACTGTAGCATGTATTGCTTATATCTGATAACACATTACACATTGTTCACGGACATGAACATTGAGAAATAAATCGTGTCTGGTTGTTCTCAAAGGTTTGAATATGTTATCCAACTGAAAACTGGATCCAGCAAAATCACAAATGAGAGGGAAATATCAACCGATTGATTAAGACATCTGCCATTTATGCATGATACAGTGTTAGGTCCAAAATAACCAAGACTGAATTATATCCAGGTCAACTATATGACAATATCTTGCAAAATAAAAATCATTATTTGAAAATACATTCACATGCGTGTAAGTGACAATCTTTTCACTAGCATGGGTTACAAAAAGTACTATTAAAGCAAGTTATTGCTGTGTATACCATTTACCTGCAAACATCAATGCCTGTTTGTATTACTTATAACTACAGATGCCAAGCAAATATAAACCTGGGGGGTGAATAAACACAGCTTGAAAGCAGTAAACTCATTATTTGAACTTACCGACAGGACGTCAAAGACAAAAGTTATTTTTATTACAAAGCAAGCCTACCTCGGAAAACTACTTTGGATACTTTTAAGCTGATTTTTTTTTAAAGGGTAACAATACAAAGGTTATTTTATTACAAACAAGGCCGACCTCGGAAGATAACTTTAGATTTTTTTAAGTCTGCCGATTTATTCTTTTATTGAATATACAAAGTCAGCCAAGATATGGAAGCTAACAATGGTTCCACTTCACCCAGCATTCACAGGAATTTTGAAAATAAGTTGAAACAATGGAATATTCATGGACATTGATGATCCAGCATTGCCCAAAAGATTTGGAGAAAATAAAATCATTTGATGAATTTGTGAAGGCCAGAAGAAAAGAAGATGATTTCACTGACAATATGATCATTAACATCAATGGAATTTTAGTGTACTTTGATCTAACTGCTGGGTGGACTAACGATAAGATGGGGGTTAAAAGTGTGAGAATTAGCACAACTAGTCAGATTTTTAAAAATCTGACTTTAGTCACTGCAGTTTCCGCTTTAGATGTGTTGCCTGCAACGATAATTTTTCATGGCATGAACATATATTCATGCATCAAAAGAATGGATTGTGCTCGAGAAGGGTTGTGTCGAGATAATGCTGCAGTAGATTAGAGTTTTTTCTCATGTACAGTTTGATATTTTTTAAAATAAAATTTCAGTTGGAGTGCATTTTCCAATATGTAATTTTCTAATGATTTATACGGTGTCCCATAACTTATGACTAAAAGATAAAATGATGTGTCCCAGAACATACAGTGCACACAAAAATTACTTTAAAAATTAATTTATCGTGTCCCAACATATATGTTAAATAAGCAAGTGCTGTGAAAATCTGTCCCTTTCCAAAGATCAATTTTTCTGTCTATATACATGTACATGTCTGGTTTTGTTTTTCTAACTATATCTAAACTGTAACTTTCTCATCTACATATATAATGTGTGTATTTTTTAATAACTTTAGTTATTGGCATATGGTGATAAGGTGCCAAAGATAACAAAAAAAAAGTTAAATATCCCATATAATTTTTTTTAACTCGTGTTTGAATTGGACAAGAACAAATTTCCAAAGGGCAAGTTCTCTGGGCTAAATTTTATAAAATTTGCAAATCATTGTACCACAAATATCAGCTTCTTCCACTCCATTCTGACATGTATTGTGTAAATTTATGATAGATAGTGGAAAAGATAATGTTCAGTGAAAAGATCTTGTTTTGCTAAACAAGTGAATCTATATTTTCAAGTCTGAAGTATCAAAATGTGTAAGTGAAATAAATTAAGAATTTTTAAATGTATAGAGAGCATATAGATGTAAATTTAATTAAGGCATCTTGCATACAAAGTTTGCAAGGTGGTTTATGAACAATGATAGTGCAAATTTTAGATTCAAATTCAAAATTCATTTTACCATTGTAAAAGCCTAGTGAAGTGTTAATAGCATACTTTTTTAATGATATGAAACAGCCTAATATACACGATGAGATGCAATGCTTTGGTGCTGATGCAAGATGAAAAAGAGTACATGTAATCTCCACAAAATAATGTAGCAGTATATGCATACGAGGACACTTACTAACACGCCTAATTTTTAGATAGTGGTATGTGCACCTGACTGTGAGAAAGACGAACCAGTTTGATTCTGACCCATGAGTTAAACTTTGTCTCCCATCCTCTTACATCTGGGAGCTGAAAAGACTCATTGGCAGGTGGCCCAATTCACACTGGGTTTCAACCGTTCTTAAATGTGAATCTGGGTCACATTCAAGGACACGTGTCAATATAAATGGGGAGGACTATAGTAGTCTAGGTATATGAAACCATTTACTAACCAGTCTAGATAGTTCCACACCATTTTGTCATTGGTGATATGTGCACTGGACAGTGACACATGCAAAATAAGCCTGAGTCCAGGCTACAACAGTCTCATGTTATCACAAGAGCACACATTTAACCCCTAACATACCATTCACTTCCAACATTTTCAAACTGCAAACATCTGCATAGTCAGAGGAAGGAATATTTTGATATTTTGAAAGGCCTGAATGGATTAAATCATTCAGAGGTAAACATAATTATTACAGGATTGAAGTTGAGGTTCAATTTAGAATGGATCTGATCTATCTGTAAATGTCCAAATAAAATGACCTATGACATCTCTTGCCAATACATGGATACCTTTGATTCTTAAAATAATAATCAAATAAAACAACCGTATGGTTTACAAAACATGTACTATGAATGAGATTTTCTCTTGCTCTTTGGTGATGCTGCTTTCCATGCATGTATCAGCAATTCAATCCACAGTCAATACCCAACGTTCTTTTCTGAAAGGGATGGATCCTAAAAAAAGGGAGTGTTCTGAAGGATTTAATATTATGCCTCGAAAGAAGAAGGGTTATACTCGCCGTCCGCAAACAATGGTCAATCAAATTAAATTTTATAATTAGTAGTAAGCGGCCAGATAATCCGCCTGATCAACAAAGATGATACTCCAGCAAAACTTGTGCCTCAGACGGTTGTTCTCTACCACCAGAAAATTCAGAAAATAAAAAAAAAGAAGCGCATAACAACGTGTTGGTTTACTACACCATATGTTCTTTCTGTGTACTGAACAACTCATCTGCCTGACAATATGAAATTGGTGATAGTTGGTTTACTACAAATAGTCTTGACTGAGAATCTGGTCTTTTAATATATGATTACTATTACTGCCTCAGAAGGAATAATAGTAACCATACTGTATATTAAATTGCCCTGTATACTCGTTGGAGACCACTGTAGCTTAGGTGGGAAGTTTCCAATCCAAGTAGTGCTCGCTACTGTACTGCTTGAGCAATTTTCACAATCTGATAAACAAACAGGCACATAAATAAACATACACTTTTTGCCAACGCTGAGGCCTGCCCAGGGAGGTATGAAAATATGATAACTAAGAAAAGAATTAATATCATAAGAAACATCTTTCTGTCATCCAAACTACTTATTTATACGAAAACTGTGGAGGTGTGCCAATTGATGGATTTGATAATCAATGTTATGATACTGTTCTTGAAGCGGAATCCTTCATTAAAGTTCTGACCGTTAAGTCAGACCTTGATTTCAACATGAAAACTTGAAACTGCGAAGATCTTCAAGTGAATAATCTAGCCATTTAATTGTGATACTAAGTCTCAAATTTTAATACATTTTAAACGGATGAAGGTTTTTGAATCAGGAATAATTCAGCTCTAAAACCTAGATTTTAAAAATTAAATTTGAATTTCATATTCTAAAATATAAAATAATATATTTGTTTTGAAGAGCTTTATCGATCGGATGCATTCTGTCAGCAACGATACGTAGTTCCATTAACATAGATAGATAGATAGATAGATAGATAGATAGACACACACACACACACACACACACACACACACAAAGTCGGTATATACTTGCGACGATTCCGACTTATATTAGTTAATTTTGGAAGCACGGCCTTTTCAAAAGTCACAACCTACATGTTAAATTATCATTCAGCTCAATAGTTTTCATATACAAACAAATTTCGTTAAAGTGCAGTGTGTTTTTATCTTATTAAAGATTTTTTAAAAAATCATGGATAAAATGCCTGAAAATGATTATGACTCAGAATCTTAGACATTTTGGTTATGATTCTTACGGCCTGCTTTCCTATATCAGAGCAAATTTCACGTGTCAATACACGAGAATGACAACAGAGATTATTGTAAACAAATTAAAGAAATGGTTCGTAAAGCAGGCAACTTCAACCATGCACAAACATTTGGAATCAAGAGAAGCATAATGAGGTTTATGCAAAGCACACTCATGATCAGTGGCAGTTTGACATTGTTAATATGAAACAAATGAAATAATATCTATGGATATATTTTATCAGCGATGTACGGTTTGTTGTTCAAAATATGCTTGGACATAACAATTAAATCAAAGGGTGGTGATGTAGTTACAGAAGCATCGACAAAAACAAAATATTTGCAGAACATGAATGCCTGAAAAAAGTACAATTTAATGAAGGATAGGAAGTTCGTAGAAAGTATTATAAAGCTTTGCATAATAATGGAACCAAATATTTCTCAATATATTTTTGGGCAGAAAGCATCAGTGGTTGTGAGATTTAACAAAACATTTAGTATAGATTAAAATGCCAACTAACGAGGAAATACAAGTAATAGGATAATAATGTTCATAGAATAAATGCTGTTTGGATTGGATAAAAATTTTGGAAAAAAATGAAAACAATGATTGGACTGGAAAATTATCAGATTCGACATGGATAGTTGTTAGCAATTAATTTTTTTAACATTTCACACCGATGAGTATGTGTCAATGATTGGAAGCTCTTACATCGATATACCATTCTGGATTATGAGAGAAAAGCTGATCATAATGTTTAAAAAGAGATTTTAAGCTGGCTTTGCTATTGATGCATAATGAAGGAGCATTATACATTTTTAATCTTTCTAATATGATTATAATTACAAATTAACAAAAATAACAAGATTGAAAGCCTTACAATTCGACATTTAGATGATACGAACATCAATTATTATGTACGGACAAAAAGGCGATCAACTGATATCATACCACAAGAAAACTTTTTTGTTAACTTCAAAATTGGAAAACAAAGTAATGGTACCATCTGTTATTTATTGGAATTTACAATCATAAGAGAAATATACAAAATAGGCGATGGAAACGAGGGACCCTTCCCCTTACAAAAAGTACATAAGAAGACCACATACAAATATATGTAGTTCTTGTCCGGTTTTAAGTAGTAGTGAGTTCTTTTTTCCTGCGGCACATTATGCGATTTAAACCATTCTAAATTCGTGTACGTGGTGTTGGTAAAAAGTTTAAATATATACATATTTATGTTTTTATTAATAAAGCAATATAAAGGCTTAAAAAGCCGTAGTGCAAACGAAAATTCCGGGTCTTTTTCGTATTAGCACCAGTTCATGTATTGTCATATTTGCATAATGATACAAGGATTCTTATTCTTTAATAGTAAGATTTCAAATCTGTTTCTTGCCTTCGACTTATTTAATCCCGATCAGCAGAAAATTGTTAATTGATTTCCTGATTTTCTACATAATTCTTAAATAATAGTTTCTTCATTGGGTATATTTACAAATTTTCTGTCCATGATGTTTATATTCTCTTTCCAGAATTTGCATTATATTTCTTTCATTTCTAAATTAATATCGTCATTGAATCCTGGTTTCATACTATTGACCGATAGTATTTGATTATTGTAATGTCCTTCAACTAGATATGGGCTTATCATCATTCTTCAGTTGGATCTGGGCTTATGAACATTCTGCTTGGGAAAAAAATGAAATTTTTCACTAGATATATCGTAATTTAATCTTGTGAATGTTAGTCAATGATCCCGATATCTTTTGTGTTCTATTTGCATTCCAGTTAATTTCTTCCTCCCTACTATATATTTGTAAGCTTCTTTAACAGATAGTTTTCTTACTGTTGTTTGCTGTGCTGCTATGGATACACAATACACACATTACATATATTCTGATACCGCAGTTTTATTTCACTGGTCCTGAACCTGTTAATCATGTGCCGTATGGCTGTGTGTATTTCCAACCATCCATTTTCAAGATCATCTATTGAAGTGCAAAAAGGTTTGATAAGAACGTTTTATTTCCCACCACACCAATATATTAACCACTGTTTCAGATTTCCTTGTTAATCTCTTTCGTTCATCAACTGCTGAATCTATATCCCTTTTCCAACAAGCTGAATTTGTCACAACGACATTTTCCTTTTTGTAATATAAAATATATGAGGTCGAGATTATATTTGTAAAAAGACAATTCCTGTATGTTCAGAGTTTTCGTATCAGTATTATTAATGCTTGAATTAAGTGCTGTTTTTATCATTTGTATTCAGACCTATAATGGAATATGCCTTAGATAGTATGGTTTTGAAATTTGTATATTCCTTCAGATAGTTATAGATTAGTTGTATGATTTCAGCTTTGTACCAAAATCTAACCCAACATCCTACCTAGCTATATAGGCCAGTTTTAAAAGAAAATGCCAAACGCTCATCTTACATATGATACCAAAACAAATATTCTTCTCTCTGAAATATCATTTTATATTACTGGACGTGATATAAGGATTACAAGAAAAATATTTACCAACAGCGTACTATGTTTTGGATCCTTCAAAAATGTTACTTATTTCTGGCATGCTAACTAGTGTTCCCTATCCCTTGCATGATTGGCTGTTATTTATTGGAACACTAAACACATTAGCTGAGCCAGGATAAGGTTATTAGTTTGTTAGTGGCTGAAATCTTAGATCTATTAGTTATTTTTATTTCTATTCTGTTTTACGTTGACGTTAATCTTGCAAAGTATTCTGTCAATGTCCACGCTGGCTGCGGATATATATGTTGGTGCGGGGAGCTGTGGGTG
>JAECUM010036491.1:0-33209 GCA_016617855.1 Megalonaias nervosa | reverse complement strand
TAAATAAATTTAGTATAAAGATAATGGGGGGGAAATGACTGGGGGGGAAAAGTCCTATTTGATTGGGGGAAAAATCCGGGGGGGAGATGTCCGGGGGGGATATGTCGGGGGGGGGAAGTCCGGGGGGGGGAAATGTCCGGGGGGGAGATGTCCTGATACCGATGATATGATATTGATCTTTATCCAGGTGCTACTGGAAGTGGTCTTCCCACGCCTGGTACCAGTAGCAGGAGGAGTGGTCTTGTTGACGTTGATCGACTAGAGATATTAATGGGGGGAGGGGTAATAATTCCCCTGAAATTATCAATGAAGCAGCTGATATTTGTCAGCGATTATTTGCTGGTAGTGCCATGGATATTAATGTTTATCGGTCACTTATCGATGAAATTGCAGACGATTATTACAGTGATTGATCACATTTAGATCACTGACAGGAATAATAACATGATCATGCAGAATAACTCAACGTCGACCTACTCTGGTCAGAGTGATAAATTCACGGTTGCCTGTATACAAAGCTATCTACGGAGATGGACTTGGTGATGTTATTCAAGGTTTATTTAGGAGGATAGCCCCAAAAGCGATACCGACTGTAAAGCAACTAGGAATGAAAGCTATTGATGTTGTTCGTGATAAAGGTATTAGTACTGTGGTTGATGTTGCTAGTAACGCATTGTCTGCGATCAAGGAACGACTAGCACGATTAATACGTAAACGAAAACCACAGCCAGTTACACTTCCAAGCACTGAAGTGATGACAGCAAATGTCAGCAAAGTAATAAATCAAGCTTCAAATCAACGACTCGCAGCGTTAGCTAGTGCAACTGAACCACTGTCAGAATCGGAGAGAGAGAAAAATATAACCGCAAGTCCAGTAGCGGGAAGTGGGTTGACCAGCGGTGGATTAATCCACTATGGTCTTCGTGTTAGACGATAATGAATTAATAATAAAATGTTCAGGCATGTATCTGATCCCGCATTCGACATGGATGCTCCAGTCCTTAAAGATGAATCATGATTATTAACATTATTCTTACGAAGCACGAGAACCAAACCAACGTGGACGAATCGAACTACAAGTTCAAGATACATCAAGGTATTTCCTACCCGCCGAGGCATTCATTGAAGTTCATGGTAAACTTGGAAAAATGGATAATAACTCATATGGTATTCAACAAGGTGGATTTGTTAATAATGGAATTGTGGCATTATTTAACAGTGCACGATATATTATCGACGGCCGATAAATCGAGGTGCGTCACGATAACGTCGATATCGCCACGACGATATTGTGTCTCGCAAGATATTCCGATGATTATTCAAGGTCTGCTGGTCCATCAATGATGTTCGCAAAAGATACCGTGGATAAAGCCGATAACTGACCTCATATATTTCGAAGAACAAGAAATAACGGTAACACAGATGACGCCGATGTTGAAAATTTGCATTTTGCAAAAGATAATTTTAATCTGGGATTCGCAGCACGTAAAATTCCAAATGATGCTCAGGGGAGTTTTAGTTGTGCAATACCACTGTCACATATCTTTGGTTTCTGCAGAGATGTTAGAAAAGTTGTCTTCGAGGCCAAACACACAGTTGTACTTGTGCGAAAATCCACGGACGACGATGCTATCCGGCACGTTGAAGGAGTTGATCCAGCTGCAACTGCGGTGCTTCATGGAAAAGTGACTCTGACAAAGGTTTCGTTGTGGATGCCAACAATAACACCATCACCCGTTCAAGAACAACGGCTGCTTTCTTTCATGGACAGCGGCGGCAAATCAACGCTGTCGTGGTTGACGATGACCATATACTCGATTGCAAGCACAGTTGTTAGCACATTTGCATGGTAGATCTCATCACAACAGGGGGTTTTAGCACCACGACATGTATTTGTAGCTTTCCAGGATACCCGACGACAGAATTCTCAAATACGAAATCATATGGCATTTGACCTACTTAGGGTTACTGAAGTTTCCTTGAGGATAAATTGACATCAAGAACAGTCTGAAGAAGTGTTGCTGAATTTTGAAAATAATCACTTTGCACGTGCGTATCATCGTTTGATGACATTCATGGGGCGTGATCAGAATGTGGATTCTGGCTTGCAGATATCTAAGTGGGATTTTACAAGATTATATCCGATCTATTACTTCTCGCTGGAACACCTAGATTTGTTTAGACAACCAGTCGTTGACATACATTTTCGAGCTCGAATAAATGCACTGCCAGCTGGTGCTACTGATTAGCGAGCAATCGCTGTTATATTGTCAGACAAAACAATGCTGCTTGAGGGTGTGAGTGGACGAATGAGAGTGGTTGATGTCCCAGTAGAAAACATGTAATGTAAGTATTTTCCCATCAGTAATTAAATCGTCGTTGATATTTATTATAATGTCATATCATCCTGTGAATGTTACTCTGACTCCTGGTCAGATTAAAAAACTACAATCAGCAGCGAAAAGAGATTCTGGACTAAAAATTAAACTATCACTGACGGAACGTCTACTCAAGCCCTTTAATGACGCCAAACGATCAGCAACTGGTGTACGACTCGACCTTTCTGCAGTTGCTAGTAAAGACCTGAGGCGAACCGGCGGTATATTTTCACTTCTTGCACTCATACCAGGATTAATAGCCGTTGCAGCCACTGCTGGCATCATTAATCTGGACTCACAGTCCGGTCCGGGTACTCACTGGGTTACATATGCTGTTGACCCACGTGGAATTGTTTCTTTTGATTCGTATGGGCTCGCAGTAGAATGCAGAGCGTCTTACCGATCTGGTATTCCACGTTGCCAACACAGACAATAACAGATCCGCCTGTATGTTGTCTAGAAGTATGTGCCACTAAAGATGAGCTTTCTTATCTTACGAGTTTTGCTGGGGTTGATCGAGTTGAAGTAGTTATTTTTCAGGACCAGCACGGCAGGCTAAAGACATCCAGTGTTAAACTCGTTGATATTATTCGACGAGTTCTCGGGTCCACATCGGATAATATTTCGGTATTTACTGATGATGGAAAAATCCGAGACTCTAGTGTATCAATCGCAGCTATCAGAAACGAGATTATAAAAAGTGTTGCTAATCGCTTGCGATCAATCGGTGACACCATGGCCGGCGAACTCGACATGAATAGAAACAAAATTGTTAATGTGAGAGAACCAGACTCGAGCGACGATGCTGCAAAATAATTATACGTCGACAACAGCGACAATGCGATACGAACCACGTTAATGGTACTTGATGACGGGTTAGCTAATTTTAGATCAGATTATACTACTCATGCGACCGCGTTTACAAGTTTTTGCAGAACCATAAATAGAGTCTCCGTTGAGTTCTTTGGAAATTCAATGGTGGCCAACATTAAACTTGTAGCAATCGAAGAAAAAATAAAAGCGATTAGTGTTCCGCATACGACTCCGCCCACCAAAGTTGTATACACAGTAGCATCAGAACTCGCAACATGGTCACAGGATAATAACTCCCTCAAACATACCGCTAAGGCTACTGGTGTGTACAGGCTGTCCGTGTTTAGTGCTGCAAAATTTAGGATATTTACCACCTACCTACGGCACCATTCAAAAGATGAATTTTCAGGAACTGTGTTAATCGTATTAAATCAAGGCCCCGAGGATTACAAACTAACCGCAACCACTTACTAGTAGTGTCTGGAATTTGTAGCATCAGTACCTCCATTGGCAGGACCGGCGCGTGGTGTTTTTCTTGTGTGTGTGATGAATGTTTGGCGCCTTTCCAGGCGTCTTTCCAAAATTTGTTTTTTTCGAATAAATTACGAATGAAACGAACAGGAAATGAAAAAGCGCCAGTGTGCATCGAGCACTTCGCACACGCAACCAGCCGGGTCTGTCCATTGGTCACTTAGAGTATTAATTACTTAGAGTGCTAGCACTCCATACAATGCCCACCCCCTCATTACTCTATTCACACGATCCACTTACAGATTCGATCAAGCCCGTGATTGGTAGCAATCGCTGAGCGATATCATCGACGAGTATACGGCAAAACAAAAAAACAAAAAAAAAAAACAAAAACAAAACAAACAAAAAATACCGTAGACGTATTGTGGTTATTGGCTTTGTTGTCTACGATGCATCAGCCGTAGTTGCTGGAACCATGACATTAATCGGCACATTATCAGCCATCTTCGTGATAGCCCCAGTGGTGGGAATCAGTATGGCTATTATAACAGGTGTTGCTGGTACTGCCAATATCATAGCCAAGAAATTATCGACATGCGCGACTGATAAACTACACGAGTATACAGAGTTGCTATCCATGGTAACACATGCGTACGCCAGATTGCCATCGCTGACATCGTCGGCGTTGAATGACGGTATAATTACGAACTGCGAGTTTGATACGATGACTAAAATTTATTATGACGCAATTGGAGGGTTCCCTCCCCCCCAAGTGCCTCCACCACTACTAGCCTCGGGAAGACCCAAATTAGAATCAAGGGTATAAAATAAATGGCGAGTATTACTAGAATATATAGCTGTAAATACCGCATCGTCTACAACTACAATGATATCAGCGGCATCAACGCAACCAGACCTTGATATTAGTTTTCCTACACCAATTCGAGCACCGAAAGGTGGGTTCCGTGAAATAGCACTGACACAATTGCGAGTGTATAATAGTTGGCCTAATATTAGATCAAAATCGTTTGGTGGATTACTAACCAATAATTCACTAGTATTTGCGAACAAAAATAAATCGGATGGAATCCCCCGATTGGCAAACTGTCGGCATCTCCACAGGTAGTTATCAAATCGAACAAATCAATGATGAATTTCAACGTCGAATTAAATCCATCACAGGGCGAGAATCAAAACTGCAATAACGATACACGAACCAACGTTATGTGCTGCGTTAGAAATATCAACCCCCGATTATACAGTTGATATTTAGCACGCATCGATTCGAACTGTATTAAGATGGCCAGAAGTGGCACACCCAGCACCACCACGCCTACCACAACCAGCTTGCACCGACTATCAGACAAATGAGATGATACTTTGAAAGGCCCCAGATTATCTATTATATCTTCCGTGGTCTGTTATAGATCAAGAAACACTTAAAAATCGGTCTAGTGACGCCGCTGGTACTGCACTTTTTCCGCGTCTTCCCAAGTTTGTTGATACTGAAGGAGAAAGAAAAGGGCGTTACTCTGACGCAAATTTTAGACCATTTCTTGATGCGGGTAACCGTTACGCTGCGACAATTATTTTCTAATTACGTAAATGAATATCCCAACGACTATCTGAAGCGACAAATAGTTGCGCGGATACAGCATCTAAATATAGTAATATACGATTTGGAGTACGTTCACCGAGCTATCATGCACCAAACTACGATTGACATTGTAACCAAAAGGTTGTTTCTCGAGTACTCTAAGATCTGCCAACTTTCAAAATACCAGGATTTAACATCAGTTAGCGGAACAAACCCTCAACGATATCATCTATGAATATTTTCCTAAAATGATTGAACTTTGGGACGCGATATCCCCTCCACCAGTGATACTCAAACACAATAACGCCATCGCTGGTGATGGTGGGGGTGGACGCCATGTATCCCCAGGTGTTATCATGATCACTTCCACGATTTCTGTCAACTTAGTTGTGGATGTTGTCGAAGGAAGCTATCACGCAGACCTTAAAAAAATCAAAACAAGCAGCCGAAGGCTATATTCTTTATTCCTATGCCTCAGAGGTACCCGGGCCACCTGATTCGTCTACTTTCCGTAAATCCAGTGTATTTTGCGAACGCATAACCCATCGTTTACCCATATACACTTTCGCCTCACAGGGCAAAATAATTATCTTTTTGACACGAGAAATGAAGTACTCTCGATCAGTCTTTATGTGCGAGATAGGGTCGTGTAACAAAGATACTCGTCATATATATATATATATATATATATATATATATATATATATATATATATATATATATATATCGTTGAGAGCCACACACAAGCACACTCCAAGGAGCTAGCGCGACTACTACAACTGTGTGTGTATGCGCAGAGTAAACAAAACAATAATAATAATAATAAATATTTTTTGGCCTCCCCCGCCAGCCAGTGTTAACAACTACGACTACTGCAATGCACTCAATGACTTGTTTTGCCGCCACTCAGTAGGTCACGCAACATTCTAATCACACTATCAGGGCCACAACTTTCCCATGGTTCTACTAATACTACAAACGCAACATTCCAATTTCAGGGTCACAACTTTCCCACGCTAGCTAGCTAACGATTTCGTTGTTTACAGTGAACCGGCTCTGCTTGTTTCACGAACAAGCATGCACTTATTTAACTGTCTTAATTTAAAATGAATGGGTTTTTGTTTTTTTTACTTCATATTAGGCAGATAACGCTGGCCAGATTTTCTAAATGGCAGATGCAAGGGGAGCAAACAAATAAATTTGTGAACCCTCCACACGTGGAAGAGATAACCTCATCGCGTGTTGAATTAATTTAATAAGCCGATATTCCCCGGGTAGCGTATACTTCCCCTCGGATTTTGGTTCTTGTAATGTTTCAGATTCATCCATGATTTTTTGGGGGGGTCAAGTTGTTCATTAAGTTGTATATACCCCCGGCCACTTCCACCAGTGGAAGGATTATTTAATCGCTCAATCTCAGAAATAATCGTATTTATATTTTCATAATTCATTATAGTAATAAATATTTGTTTAAATCACATTGTCATTGTAAAACCAAAAAAAAAAAAAAAAAATAGACAGCGATTACGGCGCGTTGAGAGTCCCCGGGGCGCCAGCGCCGTGGAGCTAGCTCCTCGATTATTTCTTCCCCTTCACAAATTTCGTACTGTGTGGATTATTGTTGGGCACAATGAATAATTTAAATTTTATTCGCTGATTATATTTCTTTGACAATGTCGAATTTATTATACCCTCCGCCACACTTAGCACTAAAGCTGAGCAAATATTAAAATATCGGCCAGCTGCTGTTATTGATGGAAATACTATTTTTTTGTTTGTTTGTGGCTACACTCCATGGATACCTCACCCCACCCGCACTATCTTTTTCACAGTTTTCACCCTGTGCATTAACTACAAGGTTACGAAGACAATCATTAAGTTTATTCGAATCAATATGATTCACAACAAGACCTCGCTCGATCACGCCATTGTAATATTCATACACAAACCTGTGGGAGAGATAAAGTTTTTTCCCTACAGTGAACCTGAGATAGCCAGTATTACTAACAACACCGACTGGTTTTTTTGTTCGACAATTTCTAATCGCACTCTCGCGCTAAACTTCATAATTGCTGTTAACAGGATGTGCTCAAAAAGTTTGAGTTCCAACTTTATATTCGTTGTTTCCTTGCTCCATTTGTACAGTAAATATTACTTGTCTGAATTATAATCGATCGAAGAAGAAAAAAAACACACAATATTGCGGCGCTGAAACCGCCGGCGGTTTGAACACCGATTTACTCAGGGTCGTTTGATGCTAGTATCAAGGATATCAACATCAGCGACCATCAGTGCAGGTCGCAGTGGATGATCCCGAAAATCTAGCGGTATAGTCGCTAGCATCCATGATTGGAGTGTTTTTGTTGGAGGAGTCATTGGTGGCGCGGACATCATTTTTTTTTTTTTTTCTTATCATAATACCATTTTAGCGCTCTGTATATTTTACCTCCACACTCCACGCGCAACATCGTCGCCCTCGGACCTCCTTGTTACATATCAAACACGGTTTTGGCCCTAGACTTCCCGTTTGCATACTTTGCATGTGATACGCACAATAGGGTGGTGATCGCACACGGGGTGGTGGATCCAATAGGTAACCATTTGCAATTATTATTTGCTGGAGCCATTTGTATATGAATTAAATTGAACTTTAATTTAAAGATACTATATATATATATATATATATATATATATATATACATATACATATTCCTTAATTATATAATTATATAATGGAGGAATTTACACGATTATGTGTGATCGGGCCCGCAGTACTTCGTCGTCGGAGCGGGCGATTCGATCTTGACAGAATCACGACGACACCCCAGAAGACGCGGACTGAAGCGTGCGAGCAAGCCGCGTGCTAGAAGCTAGGGGTCATTTGAAATTACTTGATCGTATCCGCGGGGCCAAGAGCGAGTTTAGACATGATGGGGCAATCCATGTGTGGTCGACATTGAGAGTAAAACATGACATCACTCCTGGTGCTAGTCACCAGACTGATTCTACCATGAATGACCCACGAGCAGCAAAAATCGTGGATTATTTACAGGACGGACAAAGATATTTTTCAGAATAAAATTTATCATTGCCGTCGACGACAACGGATATGTAACGTGGATTATCCATGACAAACGTGACACTGCTCTTGAATCACGAAACCGCGGGGGGTGGGGCTGTGTTAGATAGAAATTCTAGACCAGGAATGTTAAATGGGGTTGACAAACCCTATTACGAGAAAGCATATTGACGACTGCAGTGGTTTATGCTATTTATCCGTTAAGTGAGGGTCGCTAGCGATCGGGGGCACAAGTGCGGAGGGAGGGGGGCATTTTAAATTGTGTCGCCCAGAGAATCATAGAACACTTTAAGAATGCGTTATGAGGGAAGGGTCTGACAGCGTTTCGACGTGATAAAATAAATTAATGGGAGGCTAAAGCGCGATGAAGTGGGGTCACAATTAGCGATTTGCTGAGTTAGAAAAGTATAACAGTATTTCCACGAGATAAACGAGTTAAATATGTTCCCACTGCTTGCGACACGGGGGGGGGGATATATATTAATATATTAGATCAGTAACCGATCCAGTGTCTGTGTGGTTGTTTCAGATAAATGATGAGCAACGACAATTTGATCGGTTTGTGCGACCGTGCGGTGATCTTTATCGTGCTGAATCTCTTCATACAACGATGACTGAAGTCGCTCGAAAATATACCGACGATAACGATGAGATCGAACGATTGCTGAGTAATTGTTTTACTGTTCCGTCTGTGGTCGCTCATTTTATCCAGAAGAAAAATTCAAACCAACATCGAAAGAATTTTCGAAGATATTCAGCGATCGTGTGTCGAGTATGGGCATGGAGGGTTGTGGAATAACAAATATGATTTCAACGAAGTTATCTCCGTTGACATGGTTGCATGTTACCCTGGAAATTTTCTTGGGATGGGTGAGTGTGCACCATATTTTAAACGATATGACTAGGGTATCGATAAATGGACCTCTACCCGACTTCGACTTGATAGGATTTGCATTCGTTGAGTTATTTGAATTTGCTAAGGGGATTCATCCTGTTATTGTGACTTGGTTTGGCCGACATTTTAATAAACCTAATCAGGCGAGAAATGAACGTGCCTGGGTTCCAATAGTATTATTACGATATATGCTTGATGCGGCGATGTTGTTATCGCTGACAGTGAGTGAGGCAATAATTTCGTATCGGCCACAAAAACAAGTTTGAATGCCAGAACCCGGCAACAACTCTGAGACATCTCTAGCGAAGGATTTGGACAGAACAATCATTGGTAAATTTACACAAGGAGCCTCATCGCATCATAGACGAAGTTGTACACGATTAATTATCGACGAGGCTGAAATTGATTTTATAATCAAAGACACAACGAGCAAAGGCAAGCTTGTGTATACAGAGAGTGTATTCTTGAACTATGGAACTAAGCTGGGTACTATTGTGTGTTATTGTGATGGGAATTCACCGCAATATACTCATATAATATCTTCGATGCTAGCGTATAAGCAGCAGGGAAGGTGAACAGACAACTTTTTGGCTTAATTGTAGAGACCTTATTTTTGAAATTAAGGGTTCTTACGAAGGTTGAAAAAGAAAAAGTTTTTGTCTTAATAATGAAAACTTCTCTAATTGACCAGATTTTTTCTGATTTTTTCACGTGTTGGTCACTACGCGTATGTCATTCACCCTCCCTGCTGCTATGGTTTTTATCCAAAAATTGTATCAAGTCCATTACGATATCTTGACCTCGGATCATGTAAATTTATTGTTACAAAACCAAAGGGAGCAGCTTGTGCTTTTGAAAAGAAATTTTTAAATTTATTCATGTCCATGTCCCCAGAACACCAAGTATAATAAATATTTTGCAGCGTATGATTATCAACTCCGTTGAACACAACTAAAATGTTACAGTTATCCCTGATCACTTTTGGAATCTCCTGGTTTGCAAATCTGTCTCAAATGCGGATTGGCATCTCGTGCTGTTATATGCACCAAATGTGGCGGTAACAGATACAGCGCATTAATGCATTATTATCAACACAGAATTCCACGGCGGGGTTTTATCAGAGACAATCCTCCAACCGCGCGTGAATACTTACATAATTACTTCAAAGTACTTCCTGCAGTGATCGATCTTGAAGAAGATCAAAAAATAATAAATCAACCAGAACAAAAAGAAGGAGAAGCTGGAAGATTATAAGATAAGCGTATCCAAACCCAGTATGTAAATCTTCAGCGTTTGGAATTCTATACAACTTCGTGTCGTTATCGATCAGTCTTTCACGATCCACGATAACCTTTTCAACACCTTCACGATATACAGGTAGTTTACAAGGGCGTCGCTTTCTCGTTGATGAATAATGAATTTCGTTAACACAGCGGAATCTGTGAATCGCCTGCTTGGTTGCCTCAACAGATCCTAGTTCTTCTGAGAATAAATACATAACATTGAATCGATCATCAACGATACTGACGCCTGCTTCAAGAGTGTGGTTGCTGATAACAACATCGATGTCATCGAATGCGTGATTGATATCGCTGAAGTCAGACTTCTTCTGAGTAGGATCTGTATCAGCGTGATAATATCTCACACGATATCCTAGATGCTGAATAAGCTTAGCTAAACTCTCAACGGAATAATCGGTCCGTTGTTTGTTATGAGTGAATACGGCGATTTTATTATTAGATGATTTACGATCATCTGATTTTAATCGTTCTAGAAGCGAGTTTAGATTATTCTTGTGAGAAAGTTCGATATGAAATTTCTTATCATGATCGGGTTTATAATCATTAATGATAAATTTCATAGATGATCGCATTAGCTTATCACGGAATAATATTAGATCGTCATCGTTAGCATCTGCATCGAGAACGATTAACCGTTTGCATATCGTTGCTAATCCTAAAAATTTATTCCATCGCTCTTTGCTATGTTTGGCTGAGCGGAATTGTTGTCTGCGGATTCCGTGCCATTCTTCAACAATAATCACATCTGGAACTCCACGGATTCTATGTAGAGATTCCCATTGCACAACAACTCGACGAGAATCTCCCGGATTAAATGTAATACAGCCATCGATGTCCATGTAGGATTCAATATTATAATCCGATTTGATTTTCTCGGTAAGTGTCTTTCTGTATGACATAGCAAGCACGGATTGATCATCTGTTAATGATTTCCAAGCTGATTCAGATTTTCCCATTCCGCATGCAGAACCGTCTATGTAGTCAGAGTCAGGTATTACTTTACAACCTGGTCCTGATTCGTGTCTTGGTAATGCCGTGTATGTGTAATCGGCGTTTCTAGTCGTTACATGTCCAGGATAACGAAATCTACGTCTCGCATTAATAAGATATTTTTGATATTTTTCGTTTTGTTTGGTAGCATCTGATGATTCAGCGTCTATAGAATTATTAGAAACGCTAATGATTCTTGGTAGGTGTAATTGTTTCCCAGTCGATCTAGGACAGCAGATCGAATAATAATCATCGTTGATATACACAAGACAGTTATCGCACTTCTCTTCGATATAACCACGCTCCTCGTTATATCCGTGTCTGCGTTCACAGATGTTACACATATGTCCAGGCTCTCTAGATATAGTAAATCTATTTACTGTCACATTAACGACGCTGATGAGCTGATCAGGTCTGCCAGTAAGTATCGTGGATATACTAACTATATCTGCTGGTGCAATTTCCTCACAGATATTTATATCATTGGCTGTATCATGGATGTTAGTTTTAATCTCAACATGATGAGGTTGAATACAAGTCGGGCAGACGAGTAATTCACTGGCAGATAAATAATCATTATGAGAAATTAGTTTTTTGCATAGCGTCTGCACACTTGGTTTGTGAGATCGCGTATTATTCAACTTGATGCTATGAAGACCAGCTTGTCGATCAACCTTCCAGTTAGGATTCTTTTCATTACCGGCACGATTCGTTAAACACCGCTGCTGATCGAATGTTACTGGTGTTGATTTACAGAGGACGTGATAGTCGCTGTTAGTTTCAAACAAGAATACCTTTTCGCGATCGCATTCGCACAGTTTAGCGAAATAATCAATAACGTCATCAGTGTTAATTAGTACGTCTGTTGGTTGGATGTCTATGCGATCGCTATGTAGGTACTCAATCGTTCTAAGGACATACTTAGTGTCGAGATCAAACACCGGATATCTAAGCCTGAATTTAGGAATTATTTCAGTTACCGAAGACTCATTAATAAAGTTACCAGCAAATCTGTCAAAATCATCATCGTCTGAAAACACATGAAATTTATTAAAATGCTGAATAATTATTCCCCGCTTGTAGATATCATCGTTAGATAATAAACAGTTTGATGATTCATAATACACGTTGAAGCTCTCGATGGCTTCATATTTTGTATTATAAAATTTGATATTTTCAAGAGACGAATTATTTTCGTTTGAAGAAAATATATCATTAGTATATAGTGATGTGGGTTGTATTTTTTCTGTCATTATTATAATATTATTATATACAGATATATTTCTAATTAAAATTTAATTATTTTATTATTATTATATAGTAATGCCATTTCAGACAGGACCCAATAATTGTTCTTGGATAGTTCAAGGATCGACTCGGACATGTGGAAAATTATGTCGAGAAGAATACTGCGCTCATCATAACCATATGCTAAAGACAGGATCAAGAGGAAATAGACCGTGTCTGCGCTGTGGTAATGGAGTGCGAGGAAAGATACAAATATGCACAGCGTGTGGTGGTAATAGATACAGAGTGATGTTACTTTATTATAATAAGAGAAAACCGAAGTATATGTCTCATAAAGATGCTCCACCAACAGCAGAGGAATATGTAAATCAGTATTTGTTAAGAAATGAAGTTTTTAACATCGATGATTTTAATTCTGTCGCAGTCATCTCTGATGCTAGAATCGATGATTCTGGAATCGATGATTCTAAAGATGTTCATGAAGAAACCCATGTTGAGGTGGCACATTCTTAACACAGTCATGATATTATTAATCTGAGGCTTCGTTAGCATATTACTTGATCACCACATTCATTAATATTATTATAGAAAATGTGGTGATCAAGTAATCAATGATACACTTTTGATTTTATTAATCTGATGGTTTGTTATCTTAGATGATTTCATCATCTGGGTTTGTTATCTGAGGAATCATCAGTGATTCTAGAATCATAACGGTTATATTTTATTGTACAATTTTTTTTCAGTCTCGCGATGTAACTCTCTGGAGTGCATCTTAATTTTTTACAGATCTCTTTTATTCGTCTTGCTTCATCGATTATCTTATAATCTTCCAGCTTCTCCTTCTTTTTGTTCTCGTTGATTTATTATTTTTTGATCTTCTTCAAGATCGATCACTGCAGGAAGTACTTTGAAGAAATTATGTAAGTATTCACGCGCGGTTGGAGGATTGTCTCTGATAAAACCCCGCCGTGGAATTCTGTGTTGATAATAATGCATTAATGCGCTGTATATGTTACCGCCACATTTGGTGCATATAACAGCACGAGATGCCAATCCGCATTTGAGACAGATTTGCAAACCAGGAGATTCCAAAAGTGATCAGGGATAACTGTAACATTTTAGTTGTGTTCAACGGAGTTGATAATCATACGCTGCAAAATATTTATTATACTTGGTGTTCTGGGGACATGGACATGAACAAATTTAAAAATTTCTTTTCAAAAGCACAAGCTGCTCCCTTTGGTTTTGTAACAATAAATTTACATGATCCGAGGTCAAGATATCGTAATGGACTTGATACAATTTTTGGATAAAAACCATAGCAGCAGGGAGGGTGAATGACATACGCGTAGTGACCAACACGTGAAAAAATCAGAAAAAATCTGGTCAATTAGAGAAGTTTTCATTATTAAGACAAAAACTTTTTCTTTTTCAACCTTCGTAAGAACCCTTAATTTCAAAAAATAAGGTCTCTACAATTAAGCCAAAACGTTGTCTGTTCACCCTCCCTGCTGCTGTATATTTCCATAAATCTGATGTCAATGATAAACAGATTTCCTGATACAGCGGTCAGAGTCGCCACAGATTCATTTTATATCCATAAAACAAATATTGGATTGTTAGATGAATGTGATATAAGCGCAGAAGATGCTCCATGGGGTATGAGATGATACTTGATTATTCGGAATCTGCAGATTATAAGCCGCTACCTGAATATTACAGGAACTTAACAGTTTTACAACCGTCCTCAGCGCCATTTGTACATGACCGTG
This sequence comes from Megalonaias nervosa, assembly GCA_016617855.1. Classification (NCBI taxonomy): domain Eukaryota; kingdom Metazoa; phylum Mollusca; class Bivalvia; order Unionida; family Unionidae; genus Megalonaias; species Megalonaias nervosa. The sequence continues at coordinate 18,662 of JAECUM010036491.1, read as the reverse complement.
TTGCTAGGCATACAGCTGTTTATTTTAATGGGCCAGGCGATTCCCGTAAAACGACACGCGCAATAAATCTGTTCATGAACAATTATATGGTTGTGTTGACTTCGACTCACCGGCTCGCCAGAGAGATGAAACAACGAGGTGTCACATACCTATCACAGTTTCTTTCAATGGAAGGGAGATGCATGGACCCCAGAACTAATGGGCGAGATATATTTTCCTAAGATTATTATCTGGGATGAGATATGCACTTTATCGGTGGACGTGTATCAAATGTTTCTTCAGTGGCTGTGACGAAATATATAGCCGTTATTATGTGTGGCGATCAGGGCCACCCCAACCCTCCTTTGTCGGCAGCTCCCCCCACTGCTGGTTAAAAGAATATGTCGATTATGAGGAAATGTTAGAGGACCACATGGTGATCGATGAGTCGTTGAAAGTATTTAAAACGTTAATACGACTGCAGCCGGATAGCGTCCAGTGGTCGATAATGCGTACAGTAATTCCAGAAACAACAAAAGAGGATTTTTGGAAGTTATACCATCCTAGTAACCTGATAGTTGCATCAAGAAAATGTATTCTGATATTACAATTTGGATGATCGATGACCGTATCGAATAGTCAAATTTAGTTTATTTAGCCGTATCAAGAGTGACGAAAATGTCTCATCTACGGAGGGTTATCCCTGAATTTATTCGGAATTTATCCAACTATAGCTGCGCCATTGTGGAAAAGGATCAAACTCGGGGCAATGGCAATGATATAATGATAAGGAAAAAATTAGCTGGGTACCAACAAAGTGACAAAAAAAACCAAAAAAAAAAAACAACGCGAGTTTGATCTTGATATGTCGACGATCATGACGCTACGACAACAACAAAATAATCACTGTGTGAGCTGTAACGCAGTAATGTTATGGCAGCAGTATTCGAATAATAATCCAAGACAATTTACCATGGATAGAATTAATAGTAGTCGTGGCCATACAAGTGAAAATGTGATGCTGACCTGTCTTGAGTGTAATCGACGTCGGGGCGCTAGCTGCCTGGGGGTCAGTGAACCTTCACTTTCGGGAAGGCGGTGGTAATGAAGTATCTTCAGGAATTACTTGTAATTGTTCACGGACAAATCCACGATGAGGAGCAGTTGAATCTAATCTGTAGATTGCAGGTCTACCTGTGGATCTTACAACGCTGAAATTTTATGTTCGGTTACACTCCAGACTGGGTCAGTCGCTCTTTTTTAACCCCCTCCTTCAAGCTTCCCCGGCTTATATAAATATCTGACAGTCACATTACCTAATACTGGTTGTTTTGAGAAAGAGTCATGTCGTTGAACTGGCATGCGTTTTTTCGTGATAGCATTTGATGGGTTTCATAGAAATTCCACGTGTAATTTCAGTATTTAATGCGGTTATCACACTTGGCAGTCTTGTAACCTATTCACGTGATATTGTGTTTGTGGAAGTTTCTTGAGCATATTGATATCCAAATAATCGCTCAGCAAGTGTCCCATTAAATCGTTCAACGATTGCCTGATCATGGAGTAACGCAGTGTGCCCTCGTCCGATTTTGACAGGATAAACTTGTAGTAACTGTGGCCATTGCAAGAGCCCTCGTCGATAAATTCGTTCAAACGAAGAGGCGACTTCGGTGGCTGTTTTAGCGGATAACGGTTCTGATTTTTTGTATCTGCTTACAACGTCAACAACAGTTAATGCATATTTATATGTGCGCGATTGACGTCGACGTTTAATAGTATTATGGGATAAAAACAAAATATCGGCCTGATGAACTTCATTGGGGGTACTGACATCAAAATGCCCATTCTGAATTTGTTTAGGTGGCGGTAGATAAATTTGCCATATTGCCTGTCGTCCTAACCAATCTGCAGCAGCAGCACGTGTAACCCTTGCAGCGTCAGCAAGTTTACTAATAGCAGCCCTGCTCCTCCAGTATCCATTTGGGCCGTAATAAATTTACTCCGTCATTATAATAATAATAATCGGCCGATTAATTACCCAGCCCCTAACACTAATTTGCCTTTCATTGCAGATCTTACCAGCCAATTAGCTAGTGATTCTCGCAGATTCTTATTTTTTACCGACTTTAACATGTGTATCAACTTCACGTCTGCGATATGTCGTTGTAAATCTGGGCTTTTATACGCGACATCATGAACATGACACGCCTGATCAATCGCATTCATTGGAGACTCTCCTGGTTTAGGTTGATTTCGCTCATCGAGTCGAATATCCAGGACCACAATAATTATACCCAAGAAGTTGTTTTTCGCCAGGATACTTAACCCATGGAGTTGCTGGTAATTTTCCAAGTGAAGCAGCAATATCACTGCCTAACTGCTCACGAGACGAAATAAACTTGTAGTTTTTGGTACGACATTTTACGCGATTCACTGTAGGTGGAAGCCTTTTATTCCTCGTCGTTGTTGTTGCTAAGTCACTGGTACCAGTAAATCCCTTGCACCGAACACAATATAAATTCATATTATTCGGTATATTTGTTATTAATATGGATGTCATTGACTTCTCGGCGACACGAGAAATAGAACCCGTCAAGCACCATCCAGCATTGCCAAATTCTATTCGAGCAATTATTATAGGGCCATCTGGGTCTGGAAAGACACAATTATTACTCAACATGATAATGAGATGGCTTAAGTGGGATAAGTTATATTTAGTGGCGCCATCCATAGATGATCAGCGATGCTACGGTGTTGAAGGATTAATGATAATGCCAAGGAGACTGCAGCTGATAAATCGGCCGGGGATGATATTATTGACTTTATTATTGATATCGATGAGGCTCCGTCGGTCGATGATCTCAACGGGGGATATCAATAATCTCGTAGTATACGATGACGTAGTGTTAGACAAACAAACAAATGCAGCTCGAATATTTTCTTGAGGCAAACACAAAAACACGGATGTGATTTATGTTACTCACCGATATACTCAAATACTTAAAGTCATCAGAGATAATTGCAACCTTTTGGCGGTATTTAATGGCTTTGATACACACACGTTACGAAATATTCATCAAACATGGTGTTGCGGCGACATGGATATAATCAAATTTAAAAACTTTTTCTCCCACGCTCAAGCGACCCTACATAGATATGTTGCGATAAATTTACACGACCCCAGATCGACGTATCGCATTGATCTCGATTCAGTTTTTGGTTGAGACAGCAACTTTCACTGTTTTTTTATCCCCCGCATACACATTCACTCGCCGTCGCTACAACAACAACCAAAACAATCACTTTAAGACCGGAGGAGTTGTCTTCCCACGCATTACACTCTTAACAACAGCAACAAACGCTCTGGCGACTGCACTTAAAACTGGTTCTCACGGTCGGTCAGTCGGTCAGCCAATGAACGTACTCGGCGGAAAACTTTTACTTACACCACGTACACAATGTTGGGGCCGCAGGGACTATTGTTAGTGCTGCGGGGGACCGCATCGTTTCTCTTGCTCGCTGTATTGGATTTGATTTGACTAACGGTTGCAGGATTTGTTTTCCCACAGCAGCAGGGAAGGCAGGCTGATGGTATGGCTGTATCGAGTTCAGTAAACAGTCTATAGAAATGTATAGACACAGTAGCGCAGCACAATAGCGGACAAAATAGCGTAGGAGTGATTTTACAAAATAAATATCAAAACGAGGCCGTAGGGTCCTCCCTGTCTGCTGCTCAGGGACTATATACATGACAAATCAGTATCCAGCATGGTCTCAGCGAAAGAAGAAACATGTGTTCGTGGTGTTTTAAAATATGGATTGGGAAAACAACACGAGAGTGCTATGATAAATTTAGGTTTGGTACCGTTAAATAGTCATCAGAAATAATCCGAAGACATTTTGCTTGACTTTTACAACAATCACATCGCTTGTTGCATATTACAAGCTAAGGTAGTATCTGAACCGGCATCTAAATATCGACACAGGCCTGTAGATTTCCCAGCACGTCTTTCGTACGTTGGTCCCGACATATTACTTTTCGTTGGAGCACCTGGACCTGTTTAGACAGTCTACCGTAGACATGTACTTTAATGCCTGTGTATGTGGACCCATTCTTGTCAACAATCCCGGCACCTCTCATTCAGTCACAGGTGGTTAAAGATGTAGTGATATGATCCTCTCCGCTAAGTTTTTGTTGTTGTAGGGTGCAGTTGGCCGAATATACTTCCTTGACGCGCCTGTAATTAAAGCTATTACGTTTTCAAATAACAATGTCCTCTCACGGAGTTAAAGTTGGTCTTCGCCCAAAGCAACTTACAAAAATAAACAGCACAATATGACAATATTACGGGGTAAAAGTTAGACTTTCTAGAGCAAAGTTAACTGGAATTATCCAAGTGTGGTTGATCCAAAAATAACTTAATCAGCGTCATGCGGCCAAGGGAAAGAAAACCTCGGTGACATTTAAAATTGCATAAGTCAGAAGTGGCACAAATGCAAAACATCAGTAGAATATTTACATTCTTCGCAGCCATTCGAGCGGTGTGAGCAGCTGCGTCCCATGCGGTTGCAAAAGTGGCTGTGTTTAGGGCATGAAAAGACGGTGGGAGGTCGTATAAAAAACGAAAAAGGTTGTCGATTATCCAGGCGTGGGAATCAAAGGTTCCTTAGCAGAAGTGGTCTTTGGTTAAGGCCACACCGTTGACCCGTCCATTGATCAGTTTTGATTTATTCGCGATGACAAAGTCAGTCAAATATTTCCGAGTTATCTTTAATGACAGGTTATTGATTTTACCTTATCACTTAGAAAGTGCCTTAACAGTATAAGACATGCATACTGACATTTACAGACGCTCAAACGCCCGACGGTCTTGATGTGTAGCTGACCAGGTTTGCCACCAACACGAAGACCAAGCCTATCAACAAAATCAACGAAATCCAGGAAATCAGAAACTCGGGTATGTTGATTGCTTTTATCAAGGACTATGTTGACGATGGTGACATTACAACACAACACCATGCGGATGAACAAACAGATCGTAGAGGCAACTTCGCCACTATGCGTAGCATCTTCATTTAACCATATCAAAACTGCTTGCGAAATCGACGAACTAATTTTCGTAAGGTGAATGGTTTTAATAAACCTTAACAGTACGCGACTAAGGATCATATTTATTTATGGTTTCCAGTTGTTATATCGTGTGGGATAAATTAACACTTTTGATAAATAATCATCCTGGTACGCGAATAATAATACGTGAAAATCCCGACAAAAATGCAGATTATTTTTTTTACATATTCCATATCTATATCATTATTCGTCAAAGATGAAATTTAGTATGAAGTATTCCACATCTATCAATACGGGTACTCCGCCGTCTTTGGTGTTAGATTTAAGATTAAATTTATCATTACATATAAGTAATGAGTTCTGACCGCTGTGAAAAGGTTGCGAAATTTACTGATCGGGTGTTGGATCAAGCTGACCGGTGATGCCAATATCAATGGTGATTTTGTACCTCTTCGTCAGGGGTGGCGTTAACAAACTATCGTGATCACTGAAGTATAACATTGTCAAGATCCAAGTGGAAACGGACTGATGGGATCAGCCTGATATACCAATACCATAATCGAGGCCCTCTTAGTGTTATAGTATTACGTTATAGCAAGAAAAATTTAAAATATTTAGTCACCGATTGCACAGCCAGGTTTCTCCAACGAGTAAGTGGAGTTCACATAGATATCCTGTGATCACTGAAACAAAGGAATATTAAAATTAAAAGTAACACTTACAAATCCATATTTAAACTGATAAATTCGTCAAACAATTTGAATCTAATCAATCTGGCGGATATTTTTTATCTTTATTATGTATAGCTTATCACCCCTCTTTCGCTTTCCTTATTTTACCTTTTCGGCAATGCTTATATTGGCCTACACGCGACACTGACAAATTAGATTGTTAGATACCGTGAAAATATCTGCTCTAAAACACCATGACCGATCACTCAAGTTAGCACCTCTGTTCCTCTTCTGTTCTCTGTCGAAATTGCCTCCCCTCAACTCTGGTTCTAGAAGACCAGATCGGACATAGAAACACCGAATAAGGAATGCCAGTCTTGAAGTTAGCTGACTGTTCCCATCCTATGCTAGATATTTTGGACATTTATCTTGGGTGGGAGGTTAGGGCACATTAGCTACTGACAAAGTGGAATTCTCAGAAACCGCCCATAAAGTAGCCGTTTTCTTGCGGGCCTAGGGAAGTTAGACAACCTTATATCAAACCCTACCTACATGAAATCGATATGATGATCGTTTTTTTAGCTTATACATAATTGTCCAAATATCTAAAACGAAGTGGAAAAGGGCCAGAGAAGTAGTATCGCAATGGGCGGTTGAATTGTAAATTCTAAACCACGGTCTTTTCATATGTGTATGGTTGCTTTAAATGACAGCATTTCACCTGTCCTGTTTATGTAACACTTCAAAAAACAGCAAAAGGGTTATATAAATAAAATTTATTATGAAACAAACGGCAAAACACTATTATGTATATATAAGTACATAGTTTAGTCCTTATTCAGTGTCACTGTCCAGCAACAGTCTGCAAGGATTGATAGGCTCCATTTGCCCTAATAGCATTTCTCCATTGTTGCAATGTCCTAATGAAATCGTTTGCCGTGCTCGTCGCTCACTGCTTCGCAGTTGGGTGCAAAAATCTAGATGAGAGTGCAAAAAAATTTATCTTTAGTCACATGTTGCAACCAAGGCTTTTGTATGCCTTGAGGGGGTTTTCCACCAACTCCCTATAGTTGTCTGCCTTGTTGTTTCCGAGAAAATGTGTTGCCACTAACTAGAAGGCTTTCCATGCCGTCTTCTCCTTGCCACGCGGTGCACGGTCAAATGCATCATCTCGAAGAAGTTCACGAATCTGAAGACCAACAAAGACAACTTCCTTTATCTTAGTTTCACTTATCATTCGAAATTTTCCACAGAGGTACTTGAAAACTGCTTGTGTTTTGTCCATGGCCTTGACAAAGTTCTTCATCAGACCCAGCGTGATGTGAAAGGGTGATAACAAAATCTTCCTTGATTCAACAAGTGATTGATTCAACAAGTGATTGATTCTGAACACTTTTCCTCCCAGGCTCCACTGACTGTCGGAGTGGCCAATCTCTGTTGATGTAGAGGGAATCTTTCGCATGACTATCCCATTCGCAGAGAAAGAGCAGTACATTCTGTATCCAGTCTGCAGACCAAGCAATAGAGCAAAAACCTTCAAATCACCACAAAGCTGCCACTCAGGTTGGTCATAGATTATGCACCTCAAAAGTTGTTTCATGTTTTCATAGGTTTCCTTCATATGGACTGCATGACCAACTGGAATTGATGGCAAAACATTGCCATTATGCAGCAAAACAGATTTCGATGAATCAATGAACAGTCTCCACTCATCTGGATCATGAACAATGTTGAGGACTGCCGTCACACCATCGATGTTGTTGCAGGCTACAAGATCACCTTCCATGAAGAAGACTGGGACAAGATCCTTTTGACGGTCACGGAACATGGAAACCATAACATCACTTGCCAGGAGATTCCACTGCTGTAGTCTGGAGCCCAACAGCTCTGCCTAACTCTTGGATAGTTCCAAATCCCTGAGAAGGTCATTCAGTTCACCTTGTGTTATGCGGTGTCGTTCAGAGGAGGATGAGAGAAAACATGGGTCATGTGACATTGATGATTCAGGACTAGAAGTTTCATCCTCTTCCTCTTCCTCGTCTGACTCAAGTGAGAATGATTCTGGTGCATTCCTTCTCCGTGGGGTACTGGGCTTATAGCTGATGGAATGTTTTGATAATACACAGTCCACATTTTCTTCTTTGACACACCTTTCCCAGCTGGAGGCTCCATGCAGAAATAACAATTGTTGATATGATCTATGCCTGTTGCAGAGCCTCTCCAAATCATTGGCACTGCAAAAGGCGTAGATTTCCTTTTCCTGTTCAACCACTGGCGAAGATTTGTTTCACAAGTGTTGCAGCATATGGTTATACTGCGCTTTTGTGATGCAAAAGTCACTTCACCATAAACATAGAAGAAGTTATCTGCATTGTTCACACAAGTGCGAGGCATTTCTGCTCACTTTGGCTAAACAGAAATGTGACCCTTTGCAAAATCAAACACTGACAAATAAGAGAGAATGACACTGTATAATTTCTAGAGCTGATATAGGGCAATTTGTTCAGCAGAGTGACACAAGCTTACGTTATGATTGCATCATCCATGACTTGTATGAATAACATGATGCAATTCATATCATATTTAAAACTAGAGTCAATCAACAATTTTACGCATCATTTTCGTTCTCAGTGATTCAGACTTAATGAAGTTTGACAACATTTATTTCGGAAGTAGTTTGGCTGTAGACCAGTGTGTTTGCAGGAATTGATTACTATTACAAATTTATATTTTATGTAATCAATTACTTAATCAATTACGTTAATAATACATTAGTGTACAACTCTGGGTCTGAGGAACAAATTCGTATATTTGATAAATTAGGAGTGTCTGACGTTTTTCTTCTGTAAAACGGTCATCAGGAACCCACGAAGAAAGTTTTGCTACACTTTGCAGAAAATGAAGTCGCACGTTTATAGTATAAGCTCTGAATGTACACGGACGGGAATCTTAACTGTGACAAAGGTTTGCAGATTTTCCACGACTCTTGTACGTTGTACCCGATTGTTACATTTCATTGGAACACCTGGAGTTGTTTAGGTAGTCAATGGTTGTGTTATTGATCTGGCTGGTCTCCCCATTTAAATATTTGAACATTCAAGACATTGTTTACAAGCTACTAGGGGGCCCCGAGTGGCCGAGTGGTCTAAAGCGCTCTCCGTTACGGATCACTGCCATCTCACCTCTGTCTGCGTGGGTTCGAATCTAGGATTCGGCGAATGTGGATATGTGAGAAAGCTTGCCAGTAGCTTCTCGTGGGTCGGTGGTTCTTTCCGGGGATTTCCCGGTTTCTTCCTCCACCATTAATACTGGCCGCCATGTATAGCCTATCGTGTGCTGAAAAATGGCGTCAAGCTCCACAACAACAACAACAACAACAACAACAACTACAAGCTACTAGGCGCCGTCGCAGAGAACCTGCACAAACTCAAGAAAATCGGGGGAATCAGATACTCTGGCATGACGGTCGCGTTTAACAAGAACCACGTTGAAGTTGGCCGAGGCTGCAGTATAACAATACACGAGTTGCTATCATCACCACGTGTTGTAACAGCACGGTAACTGATCAACAGAATATTAGTCGTTGTAGGAATAAGATCTAGCCAGGCCACTTAATCCTAACCTCGCCATAAATAATTGTAAAGGCCATACCGGATAACCAAAGCAAAGAGATAAAACTTTTCACACTCAAACTATCCGACATTGTTTGATATATGGACATTAAAATAAAACAATGATGATTCAATGATCTGATGCAGACACAATGTGATATGAAACTCTGAAAAACTCAGCCTAAGAGTAAAGTGTAGATAGAAACAGCTCAATGCGGAATATATAACTGGCATTTAACAGATCGTTTGGTACAAGAGTTTGAAAATTGAACATTAGGTTTCGTGTTTACTTTCAGATACAAAAACTATAGCCTGTATACTCAGTACCGTTACCAGATAAACAGGTTTTATAATTCATCCAAGAGCAACGTAGATCTAAAGCAAAGTAGCATAATCTGTAATAACTTTAAAATTCCACCAAATCATGTCTGACGATACTTCAATGGAAAAAAAAAATAACTACTTAAGTAATAATGAACCTGAAGAACATAACAAAATTTCAGGAATCTATTTCATATTCAAATCATAAGACTGGTTCAGCTGAAAACTACAAAGACCCAGATCTGCCGTCAGATATTGCACCTGAAGATCTGATTCTTTGCAGTTAATTGGGAGTAATCATTAGAACAAAGAGCATGGACTTTGATCGGCTGGGGCATTATGTAACGGCAGATCAGCGTCTATGTTTGCTGTTGACTAAGCTCTATAGTTGATAACGATGGTATATTATGTTATCTTGTAATATGTACTTACGAAGACGGTGGCATTGTTGGTTGATTAAATTATCAGATACCTTTAAGATAACAATAAACACAATTATAATTGTAACAGGATGAAGCCTGGTTGTGGCTGGATTTAGAGAAGACTCTCGTGCATCTCATGCACGAGATGTTTATTTCTGATATAACTGAAAAATAAAAGAATCTGACATCATACTCTTGTGCATATAGTCCAACAATGAATTTTAAAGAATGATGCTTATAGAGTCCAAGAACTAATATAAGCGGATGATATCGTTTCAAAATGGAACTAATCAGAACATATAACTTCAAAGAGAATTATCGTATGGAACGTCTACACAAATATGATTGATATATGGATCTATAACCGTGGATGATCAATATATAGAGTGTATGCATAAATATAAATAGTGCATGACTAACACCAAGGGTGATCAAAGTATAGAATTTGTACATAAATATAAATAATGTAAGATTCTATCATCAAGGGTGATCAATATATAGAATTTGTACAAAATATGGATAATACATGTTACGTCCGCGTGTAAGATGTGTGTTATTAATTTTCACTCATTTTGCCCTATTGAAATATTGATTGTACTGACATAGTGATATTGAATAATATTGTTCAAAAATGGAGCATACGTATCTCGTGGCGTCCTGTTGACGATTACGATGTTTTTCTTGTTCAATGGCTGTCATCAAATGGTCGAGAAATCACCACGCATGGATGCAACCTATATCAAAATTCAGTCTGTCTGTTAAGTTACAAAACTGGCTAACTTGAAATAGAATATGTCTATATGATAGCATGGCGTTATGAGACATGGGTCTAATCCATGTTACGACTCTGTGGTCATAAACTAAGTAACAGGACGAAACAAAACCAACAAGTTTTGTAAAGCTTAAGAAATAATTTAATTATTAAATTTATAAAATGAAAAAGTAACAGGAATTTACAGTATTATAAAATGAATCGAAAATAATCCTAAAAAGTTCTATAAAAGTCCAAACGAATCAAATGTTCCGAATGAATGTCAGATTCTCGAATGTGCCCGTCACAATGGCGTTGTCCAGAACTCCTTTGAATAATTATCAATAGGTGTCAGATACTCCCCTCCAAGCTTTGTCGGAGTGGGTGTTCTGGGTTTTGGTTATCGTTATCTAGAGGTGATCGCCGACGGTGTAATTTGCCCGGAACGAGTAAATATCAATAGAAATTGAGAAGTTTACAGGTGGAATGGATAAAGAGCTGAGCAGGTATACAGAACAGAATAACACGAGCCCGCGTTACAAATAAAGACAAATTTTAATCAAAAATTTCTAACAATAAAGTTCATAAACAAAAGTAATAATACATTACGATTGAAAGATACACTTCTTTCTTTTGAATTAACTTCTTCAACGAATTTTCAAATACAAAGAAATGATGATACCAATAGCCGATCTGTTAAGCGATAGAATTTAAATCATCATTTAGATCAAGTGAAATATATCGAAAACATTGCCTTGTACAGTTTCATAACCTGATGGTCTTGATTCAGTCCAAATTCCACAGCGACTATCCCTTTTTGACTTCCTTGTGCCGGTAAGTCTGGGTCTTCTCCACTTTTGACTTCCTTGTGCCGGTAAGTCTGGGTCTTCTTCATTTTTGGCTTTCTTTCCAAATCCTCAGGGTGCCTCGCCTCTTACACCCCTTCCAACTCTAGGTCCACTTTGAGTTTGTAAAACGTAGTACGTAGACGTAGAACGCAGAGCTATCCCGTCCTTCCAAAATAACAAAATAAGCAACCTAAATCTTCCGTCACATTATACTGGGGAAATAGATCAATACCTTCCCCCCTCGTTATGTCAGCTAAATTCTATCCTAATTTCAAACAGATTCTACGGCTATCTAGTCTAACTGGCCATGACAGACCGTATCAACCTAGTTTCACAAAATTAATGGTCAGCTAAATGGCTATTCCAACATCCCACCAAGACATTAGTTCCAGACTAGTCTCAATTACACAAATGAATGAAATTCCTTGCTACTGTATTCATAACGACAATCAAGTGGTTATCATACGTGAATTCATATATAGGTCGGAGAATTCTCACGGATTCTCGTATCTCAACTAAAATAAGGCATGAAATTCTAGATACATAATTTCCTATAATAAATAAGACTATACGTTCGAACAAGTCGTCAATGTTTATATAAAGAAAAATATCATTGTACGGACTCAGATAAACGAACTCAACACAGGTATACTATATCAAGAAATTAAATCTACGAACTTAAACAAATAAATCCATGCAAATACAAGCAAATAAATCGACAAAGCATCATAGTAGTATCAATGAATTACATACGATTGTTGCAAATACCTTGTTTTTCCAAGCTCTCACTTCCAGAACGTGTCTGTCAATTTTTCCAGACAATTGCTTCCCCTGGATGATTTCTACGAGTGAGTTTACTTCATAACCCACTCGGAGTCTATTTTACATTTGTTCTCTTGCAGAAAAAAGCGTAGACTGATTTCAATTTTGCTATTTTGCACATTTAAACTGAGAGTTTTCCATGTGAAACCACATCCCCTTCACAGCGTGACCAATCTGAATGAAATACGTTTCCCGCCTGAACTTGCTGAAACAATGTAGTTCGTCTGACAACCTTGATTACCCAACTGATTCCTGGTAACTTTCAGAAATGACAGTTTGCCATACCGATCAGAATTTGACCCCTCCTGTTCAGTTTAAACAAACGTAGCCTTAATAAAAAATCGCTAAACTCGTGACAGAGACTGTACCAATCCGTGCATTATGGCAATTTAAACGTGCGAAGAACTCTATAAATCTAATTAATCGTACACGTGTCCAACTAGATGTGCTCTATGGAGATGGACAGAAAAATTTGCTCCATTACAATAGGCAAACTGAGCACTTACTAATTCCAACGAATAATCCAAACAAATATTTCCTCTCAAATTATCTAAATACAACATTCAGCACATCTGCGGACTGATTTGAACATATGAAATAAGATTCCGAAAAAGGAATGAATCCAGAATAGGGATGAATATGATTGTACCTTCAAGAGTCTATTATGACCATCTGTCGCAATATATTTCATGTGACAGATCTTACTACTCAATCTAACCTATCCAAAGGGAAATAACTTAATTCTGATACGATTCCTTTATCGCTTGTTGTTTTATTAGTATTTCGGAACTTTTGTATAAAGTTACGCACTGCTGGAAAACCCAGGCTCAAATTCTCCGCTATTTCCAGAAATAAAATATTAGGTCATGTTAACTTCGGCCTGACACACAGAAATTAAACGTCTTCCAAGTACAAATTCGTAAAATAACCCAGCGCTGGATTTCCTCTTGGGAGTGAGTGAATTCACCACACACAGACACAGAGAAATCAAATGTCTTTACTCCGCTTCGTTCATTAACCTGACCGAATTACTGATTTGTGCTATTTTAAAATTGTATTGGATTACACAAGCATTCGGGGCTAATTCCGGTATATAGATTTAGGCAGAAAAAATCCGGTACTAATGATATGTATGGAACGCTAGAGATGGAATATTGGAACGCTCTGCATGCGTTCTGCGTTTTAAGTGCTTGCACGGATCGCTATCTAAATATTCCTTGGAATCCAAGGATACCATGCTTTTGGTGTACTGAAATCTTATTTTTGATTATACCGTTTCGACAGCTCTAAATTGGTTATGCCATCTGCGACACTCGGTGTAAAAACTGGAACAAATATCACAATTTTTTTCTAGCTGTGGACATTGATCTAAAACATTTTCTTTCACCGGTTTCTGAATTTATTGAACACACAAACGCGCATTTGTTTGTACTTGCCAGTACTTCCCTGTTTGTTGTTTTTGCTTTGTGTAATGGCCTGAAGATTTTCCAAACGATTATCAAATTTATTACCGTTGATGAGGTCAATAACAAAACCTTTAGTGATCAAGCCATTAAAACACTCAAAAACTAATCCGTGCAAGAGATACTTTGTTCTCCCAGCACAGCTCATGGGGTAACCGGCATTAATGACAGAACCGAGAGGTCTTCGAAGTCGACATTGTCTAATCACACCAAGGCGATTTGTCTCATAATTATCATCTTTTATTGGGCCACCAGTGACCTGGTCATCGTTTTTTTTATATCATAGTACCGTTTCAAAGGTTTGTATTTTTGCCACCGCATGGAATACAAAGCTTAGACGTATCTCTAATGCTTATACTGCATGGTTCTAGACTTCCCCGTAGCCGCAATACACATAATAGCAATATTTTCCACATGGGGTTGTTGACCTAATCTTCAGCCATTGGCAACTAGTATTTGACGTCATTATATATTAATCTAGGATGATCTTTAATTAGAATATACATTTGCCCTAATTATATAATGACAGAAGGGACCACTTTATCCGATGAGTAGTCTGCAAGATTATCTATTATCAATCCTTCCCAGGTTAGGATAGATGCCCCATAATGCCAAATTTGCAATTAAGCAATTGCATCCGTGAGGAGTTTAGGGACTATGAAGCAGCACACGTTTTGTCAACGTTTTGGATTGATCAAGACTATCTTTCCATTGATGTTACAATGAACAACCAGACGGCAAGAACAATTATTGAATATCTTGACGAACGCAGATATTTTTTTGAATCAAATTTATCTTTGCCGTCGGTGACGTTGTCGGTGACGGCGACGATGACACAGTATAGATTATCCGTGATAAACGCGACAGTGTTCAGCAATCACAACAACGCCAGCATGTTTTCACGTTATGTAAAAATTCTAGACAAGGACGCGACAGGTTCTGACAAGCTATATTATGAAAGATCATATCCTGGGACAGCCGTAGTTTTCTCGATCTATCCGTTAAATGAACCTAATATTTCTGCTCTTTCACCGATGCGGACTGCAAGCAGGACCAACGATCGTGTTATTCTAAATTGTGTAGCGCAAAGAATCAAAGAACATTTCTTGAATGCGTTACGGGGAAATGGTCTAAACAGATCTGCGACGCAAAACATTAAACAAATGGGCAGAAGAGAGAATGGAGCCAGCATAAGAGATATTACTGAGTTACAAAAGAGAATTTAAAATTCCCGATAGAAATAATGGCAATAACCAATGAGATCTTGTACATCCCCAAGTATCAAACGAGAGGCGCCCCGATAGTAATAACTGACCACAACGCCCATGCATGGACCACGAGCATAACAAAATTTTCACCCAGAAAAATGTTAGATTTTACTACGGTGATATTTTTGAGCGTATTTATAATATCAGTAATACCGATCCACTGTTGGTCTGTCTGTTTCAGAGTGAACCAAATGACGAATCTCGTCAGGTCTCGCCGGGGCCCAATCCCCAAGGATTTGATAAATTTGTGTTACCGTCTATTGAAATTTATAGTACGGAATCTCTTCATGGGCCAATGACGCGGGTTGCACAAAAATACACAAACGATACAGATCTAATACATGAATTACTGAATAACTGTTTTACCATCTCATCTGTCGTTGCTCACTTTTACTGGCAGAACAATTTCAGTTGACCAACACCTCGAGAAATTCTTGTTCAACGCTCGTGTATTGAACATGGACATGGAGGTCTTTGGAATATTAAATATGATTCCAAGGACGTTTTCTAGATCGATATGGTTGCATGTTATCCCGGAAGCTTTCTTGGAATGAGTGATTGTAAGCCTTATTTTGAGAGATTTGGGAATCCCACACATCAAATGACTCGAGCTGCGATAAATGGTCCACTGCCGAATTTTGATCTTACAGGATTTGCCAAGACTGAATCATTTGAATTTACTAAGAATGTTCATCGGGTCATTCCTGTTTGGTTTGGTCGTAATTTTAACGAAAAAATATTCTGGAGATAAATCTCATGGAAGACTGCGCAAAGAATAAACGCGGTTGGGCTCCAAAAGTGCTATTGAGATATGTGCGCGATACGAAGATATTTTTATCGTTGACAGTGAGTGAAGCAATAATTTCGTATAGAAGACAATACGAGGTCTGGTTGCCAAAACCAGAGAGTAACGTCAAGAAGGTAATGTCGTTTGCAAAAGACATAGGCCGAAAACTTATTGGTAAATTTACACATTTAGCTTCATTTGACGATAAGCGCCGTCGTACAAGATTAATCATAGACGAAGCAAAACTTGACTTATAATAGCTGATACGGCTAAAAAGGTGTATTAGCCACCAAAAGCGTCTCAACTGCACATGATGGTTTATACTGCGGAAGATAATCGACCTCAAAAAATTAACGAGACTATGGTAAGGAAAAAATTATCTGGTTATCAGCGAAATGACAAAAAAAAGATATAAACGCATTGTTTAACGCGGCTATTACGGCGGTCGTCTTGCAACCCATTCACGAGATCTCGTCGGTGTGGAAAGTTCCTGAGCATATTGATATCGAAACAATCGCTAAGCAAATGTTCGATTAAATCGCTCAACGATTGCCTGATCACGGTGTATTTGCGGCGTGTCCACGTCTGATTTTGACATTATGTTGTTGCATCAGCGATGATGATGCTCCAAGAAATTCCTTGCCAGGATCACTGTAGCAATCACGGCCATCGTAAAGATCCACGTTGATAAGTTCGTTTAAATGCAGTTGCAAATTCAGTTGTTATTTTAGTTTATAATGGTTCCGTTTCTTTGTATTTACTCGCAACGCCGACGACCCTCAACGCGTATTTGTATGTGCGTCACTGTCGTTCGCTTTTACTTGCTGCGTCAGTTACACCAGTATCATGGGGTATATACAAAATATCTGCCTGATTAACTTCGTTGGGAGTGCTAATATCAGACCGTCCGTATTGAATCCTTTTAGGTGACGGCAGATAAATTTGCCATATCGCCTGTCGAGCAAACCAATCTGCGGCAATATCACGCCTAACACCTACTGCATCAGCGAGTTTGCTAATCGCCGCTATGCCCTTCCAGTATCCTCTTGGACATTAATAAATATATTCCATTATTATAATTATTGTACAATTAATTCCCCGCTTCCACCACTAGTTTACCACTCATCACCGATCTTATCAACCAATTGGCCAGTGACTCTCTAATATTTTTATTTTTTATAGGCTCCAGCGTGTGAATCAACTTGACGTCCGCGATATCTCGTTGTTTGCAGATCGTTATTTTTATAGGCGACGTCATGAGCATGAAACACTTGATAAATTTCATTCACTAGAAATTCTGATTTTTTTTTTTTCGTCGAGTCTAATGTCAAGCCGGTTTCCAGGGCCACAATAATTATATCCCGGAAGATGTTTCTCACCACGATACTTAGCCCATGGTGTTTCTGGTAATTTTCCGTAATGTCGCCACCGCATGACGTCTCGCGAGACGCCACAAATTTGTATCTTTTTGTACCATATTTCACGGACGTACCTGTAAGTGCCCGTCGACGGTTCCTTGTCGTTATTGCTTTTAATTAACTGGTATCAGTGAACGATTTGCATCAAGTACAATATAAACTTCTATACTTGTCATATTTGTACAACATGAATGTGATTGACTTTTCAGCAACGAGATAGCGGGAGCCAATCAAGCATCGTTTTCATCAGGCATTGCCAAACTCTATTCGTGCCATTATCACTGGCCCATGTGGGTCTGGTAAAACTCAGTTGTTACTTAACATAATAATGAGATGGCTCAAAATGGGACAAACTTTATTTAGTAGCATCATCCGTGGATGACCAACGATTCTATAATGTTCTTAAGGAATTCAATGAAATGCAAAAGGTTTGGTAAACAAAAACAACAGTAACGGTGACGTTATTGAATTTATCACTAACATCGATGATGCACCATCAGTCGATGATCTTGATGGTAGTATTAATAATCTAGTGGTATACGAAGATATTATGCTCGACAAACAAACAAATACAGCCAGAATATTCTCAAGAGGTAGACATAAAAATACTGACGTCACTTGCGTCACGCAACGATACGTTCAGGTCCCTAAAATGATCAGAGATAACTGCAATCTTTCGGTTGTCTTTAATGGCGTTGTTACGCATATGCTGCAAAATATTCATCAGACTTGGTAACCCGTTGATGTGGACGTGGTTAATGTAAAAACTTCTTTGCTAGTGCTCAGCAAACCCCGTATGGATTTGTTACAATAAATTTACACGATCCCAAGAACACGATATCGCATTGATCTTGATAAAATCTTTGGTTGAGCAACCTGTCAGCACTACCTTTTACCTCAGTGAGAAGATTTGGTTAAAACGTCGATTCATCTTTTTTGTGACATTTTTCACAAGCACTTTCGCAACCTAGAGCCTTATTTTCACGAAATAAGGTCTCGAATGATTGGCCGCCTCCCTCGCTTCAGCCCACCCTATACAGCCTTGTCTGGCCAACTTTGTTATAAACCTTAATTTGACCAAATATTTTGGTCTATTAAGCTCCCCTGCTTATACTATACTCAGTCCTGTCCATGGACGCTATTGCACTGGATTGTTGCTCCAGCGATCTTATTTTGACCGAATAGTTTGATCTGTTCAATCATGGGCTCCCGCGGGATTTTCTGCAGGGG
>JAECUM010036490.1:0-20076 GCA_016617855.1 Megalonaias nervosa | reverse complement strand
TCTCACTCACTTACTCACTCAATTTTTCTCTCACTCACTCCCACCTCTCTCTCTCTCTCTCTCTCTCTCTCTCTCTCACACACACACACACACACACACAATTGTACCATCAGTATGGTTAATCTGGGATGGGTGTAAATGTGAAGAATATAAAAATTTACATGACATGACAGGTGTCTCAGAGAAAAATCGTTCTCAATATGATGGTGTTGTTCTTTATTGGCATTGGTGTTTGTTTACGAAAGCATACGGTATTTATAATATTTTACAATTATTTTATGCGTCGTTGACAAAGGTTCTAATTGACGTATGTAACTTGTGAAAAGAAAGCAGGTCTTGGGGGGAAATTCTTTCTAATAATTGTGAGATAATTTTTCAACCGAGATGGAATCAAAGAAGAATATACATTAAAGAAAATCGCTCAATGTGAATTTATGCTCATAAATATACATTAGACGGGTTTGTAACTACAGTATCGTTAATTTTAATAAATTTTACAATCTGGAATCTTTTCATCTTCATTTATAAGCAAACTCAGCATACATTGTACTATTATATTGAAAATTTTGGCCTAGTTCATCAAGCGTCTCTTTAAAAATGCTTATATCAAACTGATGCCTTCTCTGTGCTGTACATTATAATAACTTCTACAGTTTTAAAGCTTTCATCTTTATTTATGTGAAATGTAAGAGCCCATGTCCATAGCTGTGGTAGCCCATCCCCCAATCTCACTCACCCATTTTATTTATATCTCTCTCCCTTTTTCCCTCCCCCCCTCTCTCTCTCTCTTTCTCTCTCTCTCACACACACACACACACACACACACACACGATTGTACCTTCAGTATGATTCATCTGGGATGGGTGTAAATATGAAGAATATAAAAATTTTCATGACATGACAGGTGCTTCAGGTGCCCATCTTCGCTAGCCAGGTTCGTCGATCCACATTGACCTTGGGCATATGTAGCAACCAAAGCAGTAGTTGCCGCTCCACTGTCTGATTGGATGCAGCTCAAAGAAACTGATCCAATCAGATGAATAGTTAACAATTTTCTAGAAAAAATTATAGGGGAATAATTATAGCATCCTCAGCAGACAAGGACTCATACCATGTGCATGAAGATGTGCGCCCCCTCTCTCTATCTCGCTCTTGTGTTAAATTCAGAGTCAAACAGGCTGACACAACATACTTAGTAACAAATACTTTTTTAGTCCTCAGTTCAAAAAAAGATAGAAATTCCGCATTTAGATAAAATCAGGGACGGTATATAACGCGTGCATGTTAAACTCAGATGCAATCGATAATTAATCTGTGGAGGTAAAAAAGTAAAAATCCGTAAACTTCCAATTTTTTCAATTATTAAAAAAAAGTTCAAAGAAAAATGGACACTTAATGCAGAAATTAAAAAAAAATGGTACGTTTAGGTTTGTCACGTTTGCTAAGCACCCAGCTATAAAGTCATGTATAAGCTATAAAGTACCTGTCTTGGGAATATTACCACGGCCCTTGTGTTTGATCTCTAAAGATTGCCGCGGGGTTAGTGTTGAACTCTTACACAAGGTTACCATGACCAGCCAGAGACCGAAAACTTGAGTCAGCAAAGGCGACCGGTCGCACCATCTAAACAAAGGCTTGCCGTTATCACACCTGCATGTTAAAGGTTAGTTCATTGATCAAAAAGAAAATCCACGGGGTGAACGGGGCGTGTTCTTATCCGTCCCCACGTTGACAGACAGCGAGAGGGACATTGTCCGCTAAGTTTGATTGGATCGGTCCACAGGGATTTCCAATCAAAACTGAGATAGAGGGCGTGATTACAATTCAGATCCGAATGATACCTTCCGAAATCGTAAGAGTAATTTAGTATTCGCCTGGAAGGATTGCAGATCAATAGGGTTTACTCTGAGAAAGAAGCTACTCGTAATCTGGCGGCAGAACGTAGAGGCAGATTCTAAGGAAAGACAAAGCTTCGGAAAGGTCAGTAAGTTATTTGCTCGATTTTTGCAGAATATTACGACATCATAATTGTAATTATTTGTAGTATGTACACTTAATTACTAGGATCGTTTGGTATGTAGAATTACGTTTGTAGTGTTTCATTTACATGCGTATTTGAAAAATGGGCTTGAGCCTTACTTGGAGAATTATTAGATGCGAGGCGGAATTATGTAAATTGTTCTTGTGGTCAGAATTAATTTTGCAATTCGCTATTAGGTTACTTCGTAGTAAACCAGTTCATTTATTAATGCGTTACGTTAGAATTTACACATGCTTGAATTGTGAATTTGGAAACATGGTTGAAGTATGTAAGATTAGTTACTATGGACGTATGCATATATCAGAGCATGGATATTTGAATATATGCGTACTTTGTATGAGTTGTAAGGTAAAGAAATGCGTCTGATTATTGTGATATTGTTTAGTATAACTGGATTAGGAATATGTACTGATGTGACGGAATTTATTGATGTATGTATAAGAAATAATTGATACCGTGCTGTATCATGACGTTTGTTTTACAGTACAAGAACGTATGGGTATTTCGATGTGAACGAATGCATGACCGAATATATTTAATAGCCGTTATTTGATGATAGGCTGTGTGTAGTGTGAAATGAGAGGGCTAAGGAAAAAGGTTGTACCGTCTTTGTGTTTTCACAGGAAGCTTTTTAGGGGACAGAGAACTTCCGGTTCCATTCGGTCCCAAGTCTTCAAGAGTTGGAGACGGAATTGAGACTGTAGCGAAGACAGTCGAAGTCGACAAAAGTGTAGTAGTGGGGGAGAAAGTGGAGGAGGAGGAGAAGAAGTCTAGAGAAAGTCGAGGAGGAAGAGAAGAAGGAATTGGGAGAAATAAGAGAGAGACAGGATACAATATACGAGTAGAAATACAAGGACAGGTGGAAAGCAATCTCACACTGCTAATCAAGTGATGCAATAGGCTTATTAAAAGGGTCGAGTGGAAGGAGTGTAATTGGAAATTGGAGTCATTTGATTACTAAATTGTTATTACATTGTTATTCATTGAATTTCAACCTTTTCTTTTTGTATATTTAACCATCTAACCGTCGGCATTGCTGACTGGGGGCTCGGAGCTTTACATCTCTCTTTCACTAAATTTAACTTCAAACAAAATAGAACCTGGGTGGGACTTCTATAATAGTTTAAATAAAATGTTGGGAGCACCCCACCCCAACCATATAGTTCTTCACAAGGTTAAATTATAAACAAAAATCCATAATTCTGTAGTATCCATCCTTGTATTCATAACGGTAGTGACACATAAATCCAGGACCCTTTAAAACAATATCAGAGGTATAACACGAGAGAATATTGTGTAAATGATTTATTGTATGACCGCGACTTTCTGTCCGACCCTAATGTAATAAACTATCTTTTTCATCCACTTATTTATATTCCTTTCTCTCATTCTTTATTTCTGCTTTCCTCTCTTTTCCCACACAAACACACACATGCACATATATATTACATATGAATAGTTTGTGTCTACGTGGTTTATAAGAGATATGATTCTAAGAATAATCCATTTTGTGTGTAAGGGCACAGACAAATGTTTTGTCTTAAATAGGAGGTGACTGCATCTGCCAAATAAGAATTTAGATCAATCACATAGTAATATGCATTCACTTTCTATTGTGTTTTAGGACTTAACAAATATTTTTACCGGATATCAAAGGCTTCATAGGGCATACCGTGGCCAACAAAATAATTACTATTTTCTTCATAAACCCTTGTGCATGGTAATGTATTGAATAAAATGCAGCATTCCAATTGTATATATCATAAATAAAATTTTGATGTCGTTGCTGCCGTATTCAGGAAAATGATCGACATGGTTTGCATTTTTTCTAACATGTTTTGGGCTTGACAAAACATCCTTTGTATTTCTATACGTGTATGTGTATACCGAGCTGAGACAAAATAGGCCATGTAATCTTGAGTCCAGAACATGTATGGACTGTGCTCCGATAGGCGGTTGAATGCACGTAGCACAGTGAGTAACTAAGCAAGATAATGGGAATTAGTCAAATGTACATGACAAAGAGAGAATGCGTAAGTCATGATAAAAACAATACAAAGCGTGTACCAAACAGTATAAAGTCCCTTTTCTGGTCTGACTTTAAAGGTAATTAAACTATCTGTAAGTCTTACACGATCTAGCTCACCCTGATACATTGTGTCATTCCTGTTTCGTGTTCTAGCAAGTTTCGTAATACTGGCTAAGGCACAGACTGAAGAGGGCAAAGGCCAAGGAACATAACTTTTGCCGTGCTCTGCAAATGATTATGAATTAAAATATCTAAATTATATTCTTTTTCTGACACGAAAACCAAGTCCATACTAGATACCAAACTCTAACCTAGAACAGTAATAACTAAATGCACCCCATTATAAGAAAGAAACAAAATTAGCAAAGCATTGTGTGTGAATTAATTTGGTAGAGTAGGAATGCATCCCTTTCCATTAACCCCAATGCGACTGATGTAGCATTTTGCTGAACGTAACTGTGCCTTCCGTAAGGAATGGCATTACTTGAAACCATGCCAGCAGGGATGATTTAGTAATTTGTTTCCAACGAACAGTTCTAAACATGATGATCCTATACTGATTTAGTTTATGGTAAGATGGAAATGGTCAAACTGTATGTCAGTTGGAAATAGGTTACAGCTCTTGACAATGTACAACTTGCAAGTGTACCAAAACAAAACAACAACAAAACAACAAGTTTTTCTCCTTTCATTAACGAAAATGAAGGGACTAAGAGTTAAAATAGCTTTATTAATTGTTATGGAATTTGCTGACATAAGGGAAATAACTCTGCAAATCCTTTTCCTGCAGGTAGCATCTTACTGTGTAATGTTACGTAAAACGATTTACGCTTGAGTAAGGACATTTATGGGAGGTATGATTGGGTCTACAATTTTCCGCAAGTTTTGTCGGGTAACGCGCTGTCAAAGTCCAATATATTAAAGTTTTTAATCATGTGTTCTGCCCAGCCAATCGCAATGCTTTCGCACCGGCTGCGCGCGGAGGGATTCTCTCTGCTAAGGATTTTGGCGTCAGTTGAGCCAATTTCCTTCTGTCCTCAGGTCATCACAACTAATAGTTCCGGTTCAGTACTCACGAATGTAGTCTATTTTTAGATCATTTTATGCATATATTTTAGAATGTTTGGGATCAAAAGTTGACATTCAGTACATCATATAGGCTGACATAGTACCTATAGTGAGCCTGTAAGGCTCAGTTCTGGCTGTGTGCACTTCAAATATCCAAGATGTTATTTTCATCATGAATATGCCTCTGTATGGTAACATATTTCAATTTAGTACTTTGACAGAGTGCGGTATTGCAGCATCAGCTGATATCTGATTCCAATGAATCATTGAGCTTAATAACTGGTAACCAACACTCTTAAAAATAGACTAAAAATGTTCAAACAGATCATTTGAATTATGTTTGCACATGTGATTTTAATAAGTACATTGCATATGTCCCACACATGCAAATGTCCATCCTTGTTTACAAGTTTTGGGGATCAGAATTTCACATTTGGTTGATGATATAGGATCTGTTTGTACCTATAGTTGATCTGTGTGGCCACATTTGGCTGTATTCACTCGCAATATCCAAAACTCTTATTTTCCTCATGAATAAGATTGCTTATAGTAATAAATTTCAATTTGGTACATTGTCATTTGACTTTTCAGTATACTGGTATGTACTAATGTTTGCACCAATGATCAAACCTCACCGTTCCAACATTGCCTTAAACTTGATGATACATACTCTACCTGATTAGTTATTTAACCTGTAAATGGCTAAATATGCTTGTAGAAACATCATCTATTTTTAGGATGCATTTATCACTTTAATACATGCCCATTGCTTCACATTTCTGAGTGTCACTCTGTAAAGTTTACTATTTTTTCCCATGTTTGCAACCTGAATGTTATTTTGAAATCACCATATCCAACACATTTTAACTTCATTTACCTACATCTTACTGTTTTCTAGAATTAAGTGAAACATGTTATATATTTTCAGTTCTAGCCTGGTATCTGGAACAAAGTGTTAGAGTTGGATCAGTTTGGAATCTCTCCAGTAGTCCGGTGGTGATAGCAAGGTCTCATAAAGGACATGTGCAGTGTACTGCTATAAGTGACCAAGATTAGTTCATATCAGCACACTGATATACAGCACCTCATAGACATGGCTTAAATCTTCATGAAAGAGATTCGCACCATTGTTCAGTAAGGTGGAACCTCCCTGAAAATGTATTTTCCTATCACATTGTTGACTTTTGTAGTTGTCGACATTAAAATGGAATGCATTTTTGCTATAAAACATGGTAATGGTCCCACCAAAACTTTAAATTTGAGTGCACTATTAGTTATACAAACAACTGCCCAAGTACCTGACACAATAAATGTGGAACGTAGCACCTGTCAGTGTTTCTTTAGTGTGTACACCCATATGCATCTGGATAGGCATATTGCAATCTGCTGCCAAAGTCACTGTGAGCTATCATGTTTCAGTACCCCTGGGAAAAATGTTATCAGTTGTACAGACCCAAACTACTATTTGTTTTAAATACCATTCATTAATCAACTTTGCTGCCTTAAATTTGTCAAACTGAATCTTATAACTTGTATGAAAATTTAATTTTTTTAAAAAATTTAGTTTTTAAAATTTAAATGTTTATTTAAATTTCCATTAAAATTTAATATATCATTATTTTTAAAATTTCAAACATATTTTCAGACAGGCCTTATCATGTATTACAATTAGGTTTTTACTGCATTGAAAAATTCCTGTAATTAAGGAAGATATAGCAAATTTAGTTTTGGTTTCTCAAGAACACTTGGACCACAACTTGCACCCTGTGGAACACCACCACTACACACTTTCTGACAGCTGTCACATGTCTTGTTTGCAAGGAAATTCCAAAAGACTTCATGTTTAAAGTTGAAATAAGTGTGGCATGCAAGTATAAAAGTTTGACTAAAATTGGCCATACAAATTGGGCCTTTCAAAAGGCCTTAGGTCACAATTAATAGTTCCGGTTCAGTACCCACGAATGTAGTCCCAGTCTATTTTTAGATCATTTTTTTCCTGTCTCCGTTTGGTGGTGATACAAGAGTTAGATTTAGGCATTCTTGGTAAGGATTTAAAGGCAATTGTTTATTCTTTAGAATATGAGCTTATGGTGTGGTTGTCTGTGTGTATTTCGGCGACAGTACACAGTGAGTAATAAGGCCTTGGTGATGATCCGGAAGTGAAATCTGTGTTCCATTGCATGGTGTTTTGTTTACAATTCAGCCTCTCAAAAAAATGCAGGTCAACCCCTGACAAGAACTTCGGGGCCCCGAGTGGCCGAGTGGTCTAAAGCGCTCACCGTTCCGGATCACTGCCATCTCACCTCTGTCTGCGTGGGTTCGAGTCTCAGGCTCGGCTAACGTGGGTACGTGAGAAAGCCTGCCAGTAGCTTCTCGTGGGTCGGTGGTTCTTCCCGGGGTTTTCCAGGGTTCTTCCCCCACCATTAATACTGGCCGCCATGTATAGCCTATCTTGTGCTGAAAAATGGCGTTAAACCCTACAACAACAAGAACAACAACGACAAGAACTTCACCGTAAAGTCATCTTTGAAGGTATTTTAGATTAACATATGATTTGTATTGATTGTCACACAGTGGAAAGTTCAGTACTGAGAAACAAATGTAGAGAATATATAGTAAAATTAATTGTGTTCTATGGCCTTCTGGGATGCGGACGTGTTTTCTTTCTCTGTAGAAATTTTGTCTTCGTTATCGGTTCCCGCTGTTAGATCTTCCTCGTTTCCTGGAATTTTGACCCAGATGAATCGTCCTGAAAGTTAAGTAATTACTTACATTAACTTGTTTCCATTCCATCAATTCTGCTAACCTTACTTTTGTTATCCATTTCAACACACTCGCACTGGGTCATTCCATCTGTAAAAGATTGCAGCGCCATTTTGAAATCAGAAATAGACGATCGTTTGCGCCCCGATTTCAATATTCGGCGCTATTCTAGAATTTATATGCATGGTGGCAGGATAGTCGACAAAATTATCAGTTTCGATCTCTCTGTCGTACGCAAAATTAAACCAGAGAACCATTAAGCTATATGTAGATATACTTCCCAGCGTCTATTGCATAAATTCATTTCATCAACATATGTGCCTAAAAGTGCTTTGTCAGTCTTTTGTCCATGTTACACTGTTAAAATATTTTCGAACAGGATTTGCAAGCGACTCCATGTTTGTTTTCTTTCAATTGGTTCCGTACCACTAGCTTGTTTTCCAGCTGGTTCCGTACCACTGGGTTGTGTGTTAGCCAGCTGGTTCCGTACCATTGGATTTTATGTTAACCTTCTGTTTCCCAGTTG
The DNA here is from genome assembly GCA_016617855.1 of Megalonaias nervosa. Taxonomy (NCBI): domain Eukaryota; kingdom Metazoa; phylum Mollusca; class Bivalvia; order Unionida; family Unionidae; genus Megalonaias; species Megalonaias nervosa. The sequence goes on along the minus strand of JAECUM010036490.1, from coordinate 11,649 downwards.
GTAGCTTACCAATGGAATTTATGATTACCTGTTTATTCCGTATCACTGGCCTGTGTGTTTACCAGTTGGTTCCGTACCACTGAACTGTGCATTTCCTACTTTGTTTCGTGCTACTGGACTTTGTGTTTACTAGTTGGTTCGGTACCAATGGATTTTATGATTACTAGTTGATTCCACTGGACTGTGCATTTCCTACTTTGTTCCGTGCTACTGGACTTTGTGTTTACTAGTTGGTTCCGTACCACTGGATTTTATTATTACCAGCTGATTCCGTATCACTGGGTTGTGTTTACCAGCCGGTCCTACTAAATACTGCTAAGCCTGACAAAGCCCGACAAAGCCTGACAAAGCCATGCAAAGTCAGATTAGAAAAGCTTATTTATACTGTTAATTATATTGATGAATCAATTAACTTAGCCGAAAGACATATTTATGCAGATTTAAATGACCGAAAATTGGGCGACAAAGTTCGAATTTCAAACAATCATAAAGTACTGATAAAGTATAATACAATTATATTGGCAATGTTTGTTATTATTTTATAAATTGTTTCTTCGACTGATTATCGAAAGAAAAGTCAATATTCCAATATATGTTATAATGAGTTGTCAATTTGTATATATTTGTAATGATCAACAACCTTTTAGACTTTGACAAACACATTTTTATTATGCCATTTTATGACACTGTGTGCCTGAGTGGAATAAATAACCATTTAGGACGACAGTTTATCAGATACAGACATTTTAAAATAATAAACATTTCATAATACGATAAGAATTTTTAAAGAAATTCTGAAATCAGATTGTTATTTTACATTGAGTCCCATTTACAGCTGTAAAGTGTTATCACGATATGTGCATTTCTTTTTTCCACGATCATGAAAAAAATCCATTATAGTCATTAGATAATTGAAATAAGTAACTTAATCTGACTTTATTTGTATGTACTTTAGCCTATTTCATTGGATTTTAATAACTAGCTACGATGTCGAGGTACTAATATTATTATGAATGAGTAACTAGATGTGCATTTCGTTTTCATAATTTTTATGATTGGATTTCCCCCAAGATTTGTTTGTGCTGATGATTACTTAATCATTTTAAAAGAAAAAAATGTTTATTTGACTTCTCTCTCTTATTCTTGCATATTAAATTAAGTGTCTACAATTTTTGTTATCAATTCCATACCTTGCTGGCATGTCGGAAGGAGTGGTTATTTAAAAAATATTTCAGAACATATAGTACTTGCTCTTTCTTAACAGATGTAATGTAAATTTTAACAGTTTTAAAAAAAAAAGCTTGCCTCCATCCCTTGAAATATAGTAATGAAATTTGAATCATGTGGACAAATTCATTCTACATTAAGCGTTTGAGACCGGAGTATGGATTACAATTTGTCATATGATAGACTTCCGCAAATTACATCATATCAAAATAGCATTTAGAAGCAATTTTCATTTTTAAATCTATGTTTAATTCAAATGGTTTTTATTTTCAAGTTTGCGTAAAAACTCACTTATCATAAATTAATAAATGAAAATATTAGTAAAATGCTTATCATACCAAAACCCATCTACGCAAATGTTAATTATTATCGCGTTGTTTCTTTGACTGGGGGCAATGTCGCCTCCAATAAGTTTCGTCCCCAAGACGTATCGGTCCTACTGAACACCGCAAAGACGCGCAAAGACATATATAACTATTGTGAATTATATTAAATGCTAAATCATATATTTTCTCAAACATTTTCTTCTTATCATTATTTGTCCATTATTGTAATATTCTAAAAATATTTAATTACGGTTAGTTTAATGTAAGTCTATACAAATATCTTCCCAAATGGAGGTTGAATTTTCTTATTTAGACGTTTTAAAATAATAAACATACCAGTTAAGACTGTCATGCTCAGTATGCCTTTTTTGAGATGCAGTGAATTTGGAATTTGTCTCCCAATTACCAGTTATTCATTATGGTGTGCGTAGTAAATCCAACATGTTTCTATTGCAATTTATGCGGTAAAAACACCATACAAGAATAGTAAACATTTTTATTATCACTTTGTATGACTTTGTCAGGCTTTGTATTCCTTTCTTATGAAACATCGAAAGGTTTGTATAGTTTGTCAGTCTGTGTTTCGATAATCAGTCAAATGAACAGTTTATAAAATATCAAACATTTCAAATATCGTTTTATTCAGACTTTATCAGTACTTTATCATTATCTATAATTATATTAAAGCTAGTCCTTCCGTTTGGTTAATTTATTCGTCAATATAATTTACAATATACATTTGTCTAATATGTCTTTGCACGACTCTGCCAGGCTTTGTGTGGCTTTGTCGGGCTTTGTATGACTTTGTCAGGCTTTGTATAATTAGGACATATTGAAATATTGCATTTTCTTTCGATAATCATGCAGATGAACATTTATCAAATAATAAACATTTTACATACAATTTTGGCATTATTCGAATTCAAACTTTGCCGCAAAATTTTATTTGGTTATATAATTCGGCATTATGATGTTGAAAACTAATCTTTCAGTTTGGTTTCTTTATTCGTCAATATAATTTACAACATAAATACACTGGACTAATGTGACTTGTATGACTCGGTCAGGCTTTCTGAGGATTTGTCAGGCTTTGTCTGGCTTTGCGTGATTAAGATATACTGAAAAATTGCATTTTCTTTCGATAATAACTTAAAGAACAATTTATTAAGTAATAAACAGTTTACATATGATTTTGTGAGACTTTGTTATTACTCTGTCATTATTCGATTTCGAACTTTGTCGCCCAATTTTCGGTCATTTAAATCTGCATAAATATGTCTTTCGGCTAAATTAATTGATTCATCAATATAATTAACAATATAAATACACTTTTTTAATCTGGCTTTGTGTGGCTTTGTCAGGCTTTGTGTGGTTTTGTCAGGCTTTGTGTGGCTTTGTCAGGCTTAGCAGTATTTAGTAGGACCCTTTACCAGCTGGTTCCATACTACTGGATTTTATGATTACCAGTTGACTCCGTACCACTGGCATGTATGTTTACCAGCTGGTTCCGCACCACTGGATTTTATGATTATCAGTTGATTCCATATTACTGGCCTGTGTGTTTACCAGTTAGTTCCGTACATTTTACGTTTGCATCGAGTTTCATGCTTGGCGTACTTGGGTTCTGCACCTCATTATTTGGCACTTGATTAGTCATTTATGCTTTCTGCTTCCATCACTTCGCTCCCTGTCAATGGGCTATGTGTTGCCCAAATCGTTTAGGCCCCCTTACCGGTTGTAATTGTCGGTTGGTACTGGTTTTATGCTGAATTCCACACCTCAAAGCAATGACCCATAATTTTCATGATGGTCAAATTTTGTTTCTGTTTTCATTTTCTTCCTTACTATTACCGAGCTCATGCCTCATCTCACTACAGTGAACAGTGATATTCATAATATTACAATAAGGGTTATGCATTTGCAAAGATTGCTACGTAGTAATACACTGACATTGATGTAATTATTAACTTTTTATGGCATTCCTTACAGAAAATGCCCCCTACAAAGAAAGCTGTGGCGGCGTCTCAAATGGCAGTGAAGACAGCTAGACCATCAAGGTCCAAAATCCAAGAGACGGTGAAGAGGCCCAGAAAGAAGGCACCATTGTCAACACCTACTGCCGCCAACATTCAGACTGGAACATCCAGCGAATGGGCTTGGATCGACCCCAATCTTCTTAATATTATAACCCAAGAGGTCTCCGACAGGCTTACCACCCAAGTGACACAGGAGATCCATAACAAATTTGATCAGCTGGTAGCTATGCTCAGTCCGTCCGCGGAAAATTGTCCACAAACCGGGTTTCAACTTGAACCCTCCGGAGCAACAGACAACACACCAGCAGTATCCATGGTCTCCCCCGCCATTGTGGAAACCACGGCTTCAGTTGCATTTACAGTTGTGGATACAGGTAATGTTGTCCAAATCGTTTTTGCCTCTGGGGGGCTTTCACAATCACAATTTGTAAGCTTGTCGGTCACACCATCAACTCTAATCCCTGATAAAGTTAAAGCAAACATATGGGCGGGCTCACACATTGATTTTTCTACCCTCCTGAATAACTCGCAAGATGCGGGTTTCAAATTTCAGTTAGATACGTACAGTACTGGTCCTGAACTTAGCATTGTCCCAAAAATTAGGAACGTCCAACTCACAATAAGGGAGTCAGGAGTCAAAGGTCAAAGGGACCTAAGTGGTATACCCTCATTCACCACGCCATTTAACACGAGTGAACGATGTCTTTTGACGGTGAGAATTTGTCTTTTGACGCTATACAAACATGGAAAGTCGACAGCTTGAAGGTGTTTTTGAAGAAAAGGGGCTTTCGACAGTGGGGACAAAAAAGGAATTAGTTGCTCGAGTATTTGTAGCGAGTGAATAGAAGCTACCCTTAGTACCAACTCAGGAGGAAGTTGACAGAAAAAACGACAAGAGTACAGATCACTTTTGATGACAGAAGATGGGTATTTACCTGACCCTATGCTACTAAAACCAAAGGAATGAACTGGTGAGAAAGATGGAATGACAATGTGGCCACCCATCATGTATTGGGACATTGCAAACTTTCTAAAGCTTACGGGACAGCCAGATGAACTTTCAAACCGGCTTATGGGCGATTACAAGGAAGGAAAGGCATACAGTTATTACACATCAAATTGGCTCCAGGAAATATTTTATTACCCAATAGAGAATATCTCCAAATACTGTTTTCTTCCTGCTTTCTGTAAGCCATCTCAACATCTAAATTCAGAGCCACACAAGGTTTGGATTTGTGCTTACTGTACATGTTTTGCTGGGTGAGTAGAACTGAATTTATACTTCTTTATCGAACCATTTTTGTTTTCTTTGTTGTTGTCACAGAGAGAGAGAGAGAGAGAGAGAGAGAGAGAGAGAGAGAGAGAGAGAGAGAGAGAGAGAGAGAGATGAATGTAGATGGTACAAAAAGAAATATAGAGGTCATACATGCTGCCATTATGACTATAAGTAAAGTATCAGCGAAATTTTCTGCTGCTTACCATTTATACATTGTGACATCTGATGCAATCTACTTGATAGATGCCAAAACACCCTTTTCCCCCAAAATTAAAGCAGGGGAAGTTGTGTAAATAATGTTATATCATTTATAGTAATCGATTTACATTTTCATTAACTTTATTTTTCAGATTTGGTCAGACTAGTAACCATGTGGCCGCTCTTCTCTTCAAGATTGATGCTGCTTGGAAGTCAGGGCTCACAAATCCAGCTTGCACATCTGTGGAGTCAAACTGGGACAAGCCAAAGTCAAAATTTACAATCATCCAACCAATCAGAGTCAAGGACATGAAGATAAAGAAACCACATTTTAGAAAGCAAGGTAAAATTAAAAAGAAAAATAAAACTGCAATAATTTGCCATCCAAAAGCTTTGCACTTGTACTTAATATTTAAATCAGAACTCCTGGCACTCACCTACACCCCCAACCATAACTCAGGGATTTCAATGCAAATTCTATGAAGCATGTGATGAATCTTCAAGCATTATGCAATTAGATCAAAAATTGAAGTATCTGAAAATGCTAACCGATATATACCTGTATGTATATCTGATCCCTATCTGGGGTCCCAGTGGAAATGGTTACCACAGGGGCAGCATAATTACATTGTTTCTTATAATGCCATCCAATGATTTAATGTGACAGCAGACCGACAGAGGGACAGACCAAAGATAACACATAGATAATAATGTCTTAAACCAAACGTGGTAACATTTATATTGTTTTAAGTACAATTAATTTTGTCTACTTATTCAAAGGTTTTGCAGACTGCTTATTATCTCAAAGAGAACAATTAAGTTCTGCTATCAAGTATTATCATGACAGCCTTTGACTCTCATTTCTGAAATAAGCTACCTTGAACGTTTTTTTTATAGAATTAACAGGACATGCATTTTATCTTTTTGCAGGTGAGCCAGATGTACTCATCAACCCAGCTGAGCGACAGATGTTTGGATATTTGCTAATTCAAGTTCATTCAAGGAGTGTGAGCTGTTGTTAGGATTCTATTCTACAGGAAATAAGTTAGACAAAAGTCGACAATGTGACAATGTGATTGAAATGAAAATATACTATACTACATAAAAATAAAATAAAATAAAATAAAATAAATAAATACTTGAATGCATTGGGAGATATTCTTTAGAAAACAACAAAAATGCTTTCTCAACCTGATAATATAGATTATGTGGACATTGAGAAAAATTCTCAAAATAGTTTAGATGTTGCTCAAGACATGTTAGAAAGTGAAGCGGAGGACAACATCAATTCAAAGCTGGATTTAAACTCACCAGAAGTGGATGATATGGGGAAACCGAAGGGAAATGAGCGGAAAATTGAAAATGTCACTGATGCTGATGCTATTATCGAAGATGATGCCAATGATGATGCACTATTTGTTTCACAGTCATTGCAAGTGAAACAAGATTCAGATGTAGAAGAAATTGATGAAGGTATGTACATGCCAATCAAAGCCAAATTTGGAACTCTTAATAGAAGTGCCTTTAAAGAAAAATTGAAATCAACACTTGATGTCAAAGGTCTCAAAGATACTAGGCACGCTCAGTTTGATTTAGCAAAAAGAAAGAGATATGATTGTCCTGATGGTCGATTAGTAGAACGTTTACCTGGAACAAACAGTGCTCCTGTGGAAGATAAGTTATCGGAAGATATTTATATTATATTCCATTTCATTGAAGGAGAGAATAATTACAGTGACATGAAAGCTTGTATATCTAAATGGGCACTGAAACATAATTATGAAACAAGATCATCCCAGCGTCTGAACTCCGTTAGAAGTGATTGTATATCACAAAGTCCGAAAGCTTGAGTAAATGATTACGCCTTACAAAGAACAGATGAAGATGCTGATAGAATGAGCACAATATTTGCGCAGATAGCGACAATGAATGACAAGTTTGAAGAAAAATTGGCCAGATTGGAAAACCAGCTAGGTGATATTACCACACAGAAAGAAACTGAGATTCAAAAATTAAAGTCAGATTTAATGGAAACAACGACGAAACTTGAAGAAGCTAACGCTCAGATAGAACAACTGAAATTAAAAGAGGATAAACTAATCAATGATAATAGAGGAATGTATATCCAGATGTAAACTTAGGCCGCTAGATATCAGATACATTTAAGAAATACATAGCGTTAGGCTAAAGGGTCTCAGCTTCGTAACACTTCAATCACTTTTTCTATGATCGCCATTCCGCCGTATGTGCTACTCTCTTTCAGGTCTAGTGGGTTTCACAGACCTAGACTCCTGGGCATTGACCGTGCTTTGCTGGGATATCATTCACTCGACCCGGACTAATCTGTGTCTACCTAACTATTCGACCGCCAGGAGCGTATGAGGGTATTCTAACAGCTCCAGAAGACCAACAGAGCATTCAGGAAGTGAGCACATACGTTTTAAAGTTTCTTCCCAATCCTCCATACATGCACGATATATCCTAACTACCGTGGAGTATGAGGGTGCTCTACTGCCCCAGCACTACAGAATTCATCGGTTTAATTTTGATCAACATTGATATTTTCTTTTCTTTGACGCTGGTCATTTTTTTTTTTTCTTTGCCCCTCCCGCCTTCTTGTGGCTGCCAGAAATGCAGCAAGCTCTATTTGCTGTATTTCTGTTTATGGTGGTTGCAGCCTCAAAAAAATGTCTGTATTATACGCTATGTCTCATTGTTCAATTTCTTAGCACGTTTACTCTATAGACTTTGTCCAAATAGTTATGTTATGCTGTAAATACACAGCAAATGTTTGGTTGACTAATATCATTTATGTTCAATACAGAGTCACGAAAGTGGCCAGCATCAAACACAACGTTTGTCTTTGTTTTTGTTATGTACCCATATACTCTGACCTTGTAACGTTTGCACGACTGACCTAAGAAATTCTGTTTTTTCACTCTCCATCTTCCTGTCGACTCTATCGATGTCGGAAAGAGTAGGCGAGTGTATGCACATTTAATTTTACAATCTCATCCAACAAGTTAATAATATAGAACCCAGTTTTCGTTCACTTTCTTTCTGACAACAACCTGCACCCCTCTTCTACATGTCTAAAAACACATCACATAAATTACTATTATACAATGTATGAAGAATCAACGTAATAATGTCTGTAATGTAAAAGTGTATTAGCGTTCAGTCGGTATGCATTGTCTACATGTATAAAAGAAAATTGATTCGTGACAATAACGGTACTGCACAGTAAGAAAAATCAGGATACTTAGTCCTAACAAGAAACATTGAATATTATCGAAACAGCAAACTCAGCTGTAACGGAATTGTGAATATGATTGGCTTCTTTATTATTTATTCATTTATTTATTTATTTATTAATACTTTCACTGTAGAAGATGCAATCATGAGACCCATCCTAAAAGTTTTGTGAAATGTAGAAGGTAGACTGAACCCAGTAGCGGGAGAGAAGAAACAACAGATAATGTTCTTCTATTAAACAAATTCAACAAAAAGAACAGTGTTTCACCCACGTCCCTAGACATGTCAGTGTAACATCTTTTTCTAATTTTTAAAAGCTAGAACTTAAAACTTTAACATTGTTTTACGACGACATAGCGAAGAAAAATGACTCTTATATCACATCATGCTTCTGCAGGTGAGACAATTGTGTGTAAATACTAGATCAACAATAAAATCAACAGATACTTTTACTAGTACCAGGATGTGGAAGGAAGAAAATAAATCATCTTTACCACCTGCCCACCTGACAAGTAAAAATAAACTTTATCAGACAAGCAATGTTCCCCAGTCAAAACTCTTTGTAATTCATTTTTCTACCAAGAAACATTATTATTCTTAGAATGCCTTTATTTCAAATTTCTATTTTATTTTTGTCCTCCATTATCATAGAAATTTGTCAGTCCGTGTTTGCACAAATACCTTTCACTCAAATACACCTGTAATGGCTTCCCTCTGGTACATAGTCATACTTTCAATGTTAAACTTCCAAAGTATCTTTTTTAGATCAATTGCAACCACCATTTTCGGCCGATGTATAATGCACCGTGCCATTGGTTAGTTGGCAATACATACTAAGGAAGGCAACTAATGAAATCCAATAGATTTCGCTAGGACAAAGCACCAATATATCTGTTCGATCCGCCAAGTTGTAGATAGGATTATCGGAACCTTGGCTAGCGAAGATGGCACGAATGATGTAAAGAGAACAGTACTTACAATCTATTTTTAGCGATGATATCATATCGCCTTTCTGTGTATTGTAGTTTAATGGGAATGGAGTTGCGTGGTTGGGGAGGGGGATGTTGATGTTTTGAGCATTTGTTAGGTTTACAAATTCCAACAGTACAGTCTAACCCTATACCTCGTCGTCAGATATGTCTGAGTACTTGCATATATTCTTCATACAACAAAATAGTGTTAATGATCAATCACAAGAGTGACTGGGCAAGTAATGTTAACCTCGTTCAAATCGAATTGAATCGTTTGCTGAATTTGAAGGGGCAGCAGTATGTAGTCACGAACTTAGAAATGGCCACATGAGGTAGTAGGGCTGGGTCATTCTACGTGGTTTACAAGCTGTCAAACAAAGGATTTGATCCGGAGATATTCTGTAGATAACATATCGCCTTAACTAAAGAGCAGCGAGAAATACCGATAAGTGTATAAAAAGTACGCCAAAGTGTTGCGGACTCATCTGATTACATCAAGTGCGTGATTCAACGAATAGGTGACATCAAACTCAGAATAGTGTCTCCACTACCACAAACCACAATGATCATGGCTGCATTAACAGAGAAACATATCAATAGAACACATCAAACAGAAGGACGTAAATTGAAACATTTCACTGTTGTTTAGTTTGTTTAAATGATTGCATGTACATGATAAAGTTAACTCCCAGTCTGGAATAATTGTTTAAAATGGCTTTATGCTTTACACCTTTATAGTCATACGAAAGTAACTTCATATAAATCTCCGCAATGGATTGCTTAAATCTATTTAAAAGATGCTTGGTGAAAACTAATTCTGGGTTCGTATTCATTTTTAAAGGATGCAGTGTAGCGAGCAGTTGTGTCCGTTCTCTCTGAATCGAATTAGTGGCCAGATTCCTGTAGAATCTGGCCACTAATTCGATTCAGAGAGAATGTAATATCAGTATAGCAAACGAATAATATCTGCATTAGATTGGCATGCAAACCACGCATTCATGCATGAGAGTTAGATAAATTTGTTTTCAGTCTTGAAAGGTAGCATTCCACTTTTTATTTGTTATTAGAGCTTTGAACTGTTATACAGGGAGACCCCTTGGTCTGCACCTAATAACATAGATAACAGGTTTTTAATATTTATTTTTGCAAGCAGTAAACCAACTCTCCTGACTTTAAATGTTAGCACATTTATTGCCCGTTTTTACAACATCAGAAAACTATTTCAAATGTTACATGCAAAACTTGATCCTTATATCCCTGTACAAAGCCTTATCTGAGAAAAACATCTTAAATGTTTCTCATAATTAGAACCAAAATTTACTCGAATCGACTGGCATCACTAGAATGAAAACCTGATATCACAGTCTTGCTTCAAAATGCAAATTCATTAATGCGCATTATGCAGATAGGCAATGAATATTTAACAAATAAAAGAAATTTGATGTGAAAATATGTGTTCTCATAAAATATATCATAACAAACATTAGAGTCGAGTTACATAAGGATTTTCTTTCTTTATCAGTTAACAAATTCGCATAAAAGTTCAATGTTAGACAAGTCCACTACAATGGGATGTTCCGGTTACATTTGCAGCGTGCTCATCTTGACACAACTGCTCGCTAAACTGCATGCTTGTCACGAAATGACCTATCCATCTTCGCCATCCAAGGTTTGTGGATCCATGTGGAATCGGATCACAATTAGTACTTCCAGTTCAGTCCCCACGAATGTTGTTCTAGTCTATTTTTAGAATATGTTTTCCTCTCTCATTTTGGTGGTGATGGAGGAGTTATATTTATGCATTTTTGGAAGGGATTTAAAGGTAATTGTTTTATTCTTGAGAATATGAACTTATGGTGTGGTTGTCTGTGTGTATTTCAGCGACAATGCACAGTGAGTAATAAGGCCTTGGTGATGATCCGGAAGTGAAATCTGTTCCATTGCATGCTGCTTTGTTTACAGTCCAGCCTCTCAAAACATGCAGGTGAACCTCTGACATAAACTTCACCGTGAAGTCATCTTTGAAGGTATATTAGATTAACATATGATTTGTATTGATTACCACACAGTGGAAAGGTCAGTACTGAGAAACAAATGTAGAGAACATATAGTAAAATTAATTGTGTTCTATGTCCATGTCGTTCCACATCGAACCTGCTATCTGATTAGGTGCAGCTGAAAGACTCTCACCTAATCGGATCAATCGTTATATTAACCATGATTTCTCTTTCAAGTCAATACACGTGGCTATTACAACACGGGTGTTAGATCAGACTTGGCAGGCATCATAATGAACAGTCAAGAAGCAGAAGTGGAGGGAGAAACCGTCACGAAGCGGGGTGGTTTACTCAGTTGCGTAC
>JAECUM010036489.1:0-42765 GCA_016617855.1 Megalonaias nervosa | reverse complement strand
CTGAATTTCTTGAGGATATTCATAAAAGTTGCGTAGAATATGGACACGGGGGATTATGGAATACTAAATACAACTATAGTGACATTATATCCGTCGATATGGTGGCATGTTATCCTGGAAGTTTTCTTGGATACGGAGAATGTTCTAAATACTTTAAGAGATTCGGACATCCATCACACGAAATGACCAGGGTTGCAATAAACGGACATTTACCAGATTTTGATTTAACAGGATTTGCTCATGTAGAATCATTCGAATTTGCAGAAAATCTCCATCCGATTACTTATATTTGGTTTGGAAGACATTTTTCAGAGCGATGTTGGGTTCCAATAGTACTATTGCGATATATGCTTGATGTTGGAATTTTAATATCTTTACAGGTGAGTGAGGCGATTATATCATATAGTCCACAGAAACAAATTTGGTTACCAGAACCAAATAGATTTAATATTAATGATGCCAGGAAAGAATTTCCTGATCTTAATGAAGATGATATTATTAAAATTACTAATAATATACGTAAATGCAGAGACGAGCATGATGAAAAACTTGCAAAAGATCTTGGTAGAAGGATAATTGGTAAATTTACTCAAGGAGGAGCCTATGATCATAAAAGACACTGTACAAGATTAATTATGGACGATGCTGAACTCGATTTTATAATTGCTGATACAACAGAAAAAAACACATTTATAAATCGGAGTAATGCTTATTTGTCAGACGGAACCAAACTAGGTACAATTGTGAGTTATCTTGATGGTGACTCACCACAATTTACTCATTTAAGATCATCTATGTTGGCATATATTTCTATAAATCTACTGTCTATGATAAATAGATTTCCTCGTGATGCTGTCAGAGTAGCAACGGATTCGTTTTATATAAATAAAAAATATACGGATTTATTAAAACCACTACTTGGTAATGGTGAATGGGGATCATGGAGAATAAAACAGGAAAATATACTTAGTTATTCTGAATCTGCCGACGTTGAAATTAAGGAAATATATCACAAAAATAATAATCAAATATCAAAATCATCAGCACCATCTGTATATGATCCTATATCTAGACATAAAACTGTTTATCTTAATGGATGCGGTGGTTCAGGTAAAACAACTCGTGTGATTAAATTATTCATGAATAATAATTCGGATATAATTGTTTTGACTCCGACACATAAATTAGTCAGAGAAATAAAAGAACGAGGAGTAAAATCGTGTACTTATCATAGTTTCTTTAGATGGTGTGGAGACACATGGACTCCTGAGAGAATGGGTGAAAAATATATACCTAAAATTATCATTTGGGACGAGATATGCACGGTGCCATTAGAAACATTAAAAACATTTCTTGAATGGTTATTGACGAAAAATACTGCTATAATAATGTGCGGTGATCATGGTCAACCACCACCCTTTATTGGACAGTCTCCACATGAATGGTTGAAGAATAATGTAGATTATTATGAAGAAATAAATGATGATCATAGAGCTATTGATGAACCGCTGAAGGAATTTAAAAGACTAATCAGACTTCAGCCGGACAGAGTACAATGTGAAATAATGCGAGGAGTAATTCCAGAGACTTCTATGAGTGATTTTCTAAATTTATGGAATCCTGCTGATTTAATAGTTGCAAGTAGAAAGATAGTTCGTGATGAACCACAGAATAAATTATTTCTGTTACATAAAGAAAAGTTTTCAGATCAACCAGTACCATTCTGTTATCGCCCAGCAGATACTCGACGACAGAATATTGATGTTGAAATTCCTGGTGGAGATACTGAAAGTGTCCGAGTACAGAATCTTGTCTTGAATGATATTGTTTTAGTCGATATTAATGTCGTTGAGAATGCGATGAATATGAATAAATCACCGTGGACATTAGGATATGCTATAACAATCCATTCTTCACAGGGGTTAACAATTTCTGATACAAATATTTGGATTATAGATGATCGGATCGAATGGTCGAATTTAGTCTATCTCGCAGTTTCTAGAGTCAGAAGAATATCTCAACTACATAGGGTTATTATGAATTTTACAGAAAATAATAATCAGACTGTTAATAATGACGTAATAAGAAAAAAATTATCTGGTTATATAAGCAATGTGATAAAAAAAATAAACGTGATTTTGATATTAATGTTGAATTTATTATAAAACTAAAACAACTACAGAATAATAATTGCGCAAGTTGCAACTGTAATATGTTATGGCAATATTCGAATAATAATCCAAGACAATTTACCGTAGATAGAATTAATAGTGATCTTGGTCATACACGTGATAATGTGATGCTGACCTGTCTCGAGTGTAATCGACGTCGGGGCACTGCACGCCCTGGTTTTGGTTATGTAATTGTATGTGGTGGTAATTGTGTGTCTTCAGGGATTACCTGTAATTGTTCACGTACAAATCCACGTTGAGGAGCTCTCGAATCTAGTCTGTAGATTGGAGGTCTACCAGTGGATCTAACCACACTAGAAATTGTATGTGTAGTCACGCTCCAGATAGGATCGGTTGTTCTTTTTTTACCACCTTCAAGTTCACCAGGTTCGTATAAATATCTTACAATTACATTACCTAATACTGGTTGAGATTGTTGTCTGTCATTAATACGGGGTATATATTTGTTTGTGATCGCAATAGAAGGTTTCATGGAAGTTGAACGAGTAATTTCATTATTTAATGCAGATATCACACTTGGTAACCTCGCAACCCATTCACGAGATCTCTCACCGGATTTAAAGTCAGTAGATATTTCTTTTGCATATTGGTATCCAAATAACCGCTCGGCAAGTGTTCGATTAAATCGTTCAACAATTGCCTGATCACGATGAATTTCAGTATGTCCTCGTCTGATTTTAACGTTATGTTTCTTCATCAACGATAATACTGCACCAAGAAATTCTTTGCCCGGATCAACCTGTAATAATTGTGGCCATCGCAAAAATCCTCGCTGATAAATTCGTTCAAATGCAGATGCAACTTCGGATGCTGTCTTTGTTGATAATGGTTCAGCATCTTTATATCTACTTGCAACATCAACGACAGTTAATGCGTATTTGTATGTGCGTGATTTTCGTCCACGTGTTTTAACAGTATCATGTGGTAAAAACAAAATATCTGCTTGATGAACCTCATTAGGGACACTGACATCAAAATGTGAATATTGAATATTTTTAGGTGGTGGTAGATAAATTTGCCATATTGCCTGTCGTGCTAACCACGCTGCAGCAACATAACGTGAGACTTTTGCTGCTTCAGATAATTTAGTAATCGCTGATCTACCTCTCCAATATCCTCTTGGGCTATAATAAATGGACTCCATTATAATATTTATATAATTAATTACCAGCCCCTAACATTATTTTACTTTTCATGGCAGATTTTACTAGAAAACTAACTAATTTATCTCTGACAGATTTATTTGGTATAGAATTTAATGCATGAATCAGTTTTACATCTGCGAGATGCCTTTGTTGTAAATCTTTACTTTTATACGCAACATCATGAACATGACACACTTGATCAATCTTATTTACTGGATGCTCTCCTGGTCTTGGTTGATCTTGATCATCAAGTCGGATGTCAAGTCGGGTTCCAGGACCGCAATAATTATATCCTGGTAAGTGTTTTTCCCCGGATATTTAGCCCACGGAGTTCCAGGTAATTTTCCTAATAAAGCGGCTATATCTCCACCTGTCTTTGTCCCTGAATCAGACATGGAGATAAATTTATATTTTTTCGTGCCGCATTTTACACATTTACCTGTTAATGCACGTCGTTTATTTTTTGTTATTATTGTTGTCAGTCCAGTGGTGGGTGTAGATAATCTACATCGAACACAATATAGACTCATGTTATTTACTATATGGATATAATTGATTTTTCGGCGACACGAAAACAGGAACCGGTAAAGCATCATCCAGCATTACCAAATTCGATAAGGATGATTATAATAGGTCCATCTGGATCAGGTAAAACACAATTATTATTAAATTTAATAATGCGATGGTTAAAATGGAGTAAATTATATTTAGTAGCACCATCTGTAGATGATCAACACTGTTACAAAATACTTAAAGATTTTAATGAAAAAGCAAAATTGCGGAATGAAGACGGCGATGATGTTATTGATTTTATCACCGATATTGATGAAGCCCCATCTGTAGATGACCTAGATGGATTTATTAATAATTTAATGGTGTACGATGATGTAATGCTTGACAAACAATCTAATCCAGCTAGAATATTTTCTCGAGGTAGACACAAGAATACAGATGTTACATACGTCACACAACGATATACACAAATACCTAAAGTGATCAGAGACAATTGCAATATTTTAGTAATGTTTAATGGAGTAGATAATTATACTTTACAAAATATTTATTATACTTGGTGTTCAGGGGACATGGACATGATGAAATTTAGAAACTTCTTTTCAAAAGCACAATCTGCTCCGTTCGGATTTATAACAATAAATCTTCATGACCCAAGATCCAGATATCGTATAGGTCTGGATAAAATCTTTGGTTAATCTGTGATTAACTCTGTTCCTCCTCTGCTAGAGAATTATTTACCCTTTCTATGTATGTCTGTATGTATGCATGTTTGTCTGTATTTTAATTTATCAAAAATAATCAGTAGATCCCAGCGATTACCCTTCAATGGAACCCCTCGATAGCCTGTGTGACTTTCATGGGGTCCTTACATTGTCATTCTCTCTCTTATGACTATTATGCGGCACTCCCATGTTCTGTTTCTTTTGGCTAACACCCTTTCTGGATGTTTATTTGGGGGTTCTTCCATGGGGCAGAGAGCTCAAGGCATACTACTGATTATTTTAGGGGGGGGTATTGCATAGACACACCTCCCGGCGAATTTCTAATCGACGAAAGTGAAATATTAGCAATTCAGAAGGCTGTCTAGGCATTGCGATTTCGATAAAACCCCCACGAAACCCCGGGGTAGAATCCAAAATGGAATCCGACCACGAGATACGTGGTGATTTATCGAAATCTCAGGGGATGCCTCCCCCCCCCACTTATTAAAAGACGTGGGCGACCCGGGGACCCGAACCCATCTCGGCGAGATCTGGGGTCGAACCGCAAACATCAGTATTAAAGTTTCCAACAACTTTAACATTGAGCTAACGAACTCGACTACAAATATACGTTTTAGAAATTATTATATGTAATTATTGTGCAATAGCATTTGATATCTGATTTTACAAATAAATAAATATTTATAATTTTATTAAGATATTTTGCCATTATATGTATGAACCGATTAAAATGTATTATATTTAAAATTAAAACACGGAAATAAACTGCACACAAATACCTGGACTATCGATAAACACAACTATTGTTTGAACTACTACGTCACACGTCCTTGAAAAATCGGTACGCATACCTATCTCAGTACATATATTATGTATGACTCACTTCACATTGTATATACATGCAATAGTTGATCTGGATAAATTCATAGCAGCAGGAAGGGTGAATGACCACATGTGTGTGTAAGATAACAGCAGACAAGAAGGGAATATGATATGCGCGGTATGGCAGTCGAACCTTACACATTTGTCTTAATCATAATGCAAAATTTGCTCGAAAACCAAGTTGTAGGGTCCACCGCAGCAAGGGGTGGGGTGGGGTGGACAGACATTTGGTAATGAATATGTTTGCCTGATGATTAAGACAAATGATTTCGCGGTATGGCAGTCGAACAGACCACTTGCCTCAATTATCACTAAAATTTGGCTTAATTATAAGAGTGGTCTGTTCACCCTTCCTGCTGCTGTATGAGCAGTAGTCTCATTATGCCCTTTTTGTCTTTTCTATTCCTGATATAGGTCACAGCGTCTATCCCCCATGACTTGTGCCCATTTTGGCAAGCAAGCCACATACTATGTGCAACCCGTTGATTATTAATCCACGAAAGTGACAAATGCATACACGTTCTTGAGGCTGTTTACAGCATAATTCCTAAACGACAATGTTGTATTGATCGATACTCAAACTATACAACCACGCTGCGTAATTCCATGAACCAGTTATAACCGGTGCAGATAATAATCAATAAAGCTTATTCATCGAACTTTAAAATTCAGAGAGAAATAAGGAATGTTGATTTCTTTAGCAATTTGTTATCTTTTGGTGTGCTTTAAATTCAAAGCCAAATTAATACAATCATCAATCCGCACCGGTTATAATACAATCTGTTTTGCGACTATCGAAAAATACCTGGAATATTTCTAGTGAACACGCTGACGATATCTGGTAGACCTAAAGTTATTATTTCATGACTTTGTATGCTTACCATTACACGGGACCATGTGTGGATATGCATAATATCATAAAATAGTAATTCAAAATGACATACTTTTCGTATTTTGCTGATTAGGAGTGGGGTCACTAGCATGTTTTAAAAAATTTCTTCATTTCAAATACGAGGTTTTTCATTTACTATCTTAATACAGACAATAGCAGTAAAAGCTAAATGGTCGCGCTATCAAATGACTTTTTTTTTCACCAATATTACCACAAAGCTAAAGGAACAAGTGATAGAAAACAACTTTAATAAACTGAAAAAGTTCATCAAAATCCCTAAGGAGGTGTGTTTCTCTATTCCACCAGTATCAAAAAACTTTGTTAAAAAAATGTCTCATTGAACTTGATAATAAGAAAGCTACAGGACTTGATCAGATTGGTCCACAACTCATTAAAACTTCTGCTTCAGCTATTTCAGAGAGCATAACATTCATAATCAATTTAAGTATTGCAAACTCATTTGTCCCCAAAACAATGAAAACTGCAAAAGTAACTCCTATTCACAAATCTTCTTCTAAGAATTATGCTGATAACTACCGACCAATCTCAATACTACCAAACTTGTCAAAATTGATTGAAAAACATGTCCATGACTCATTCATGTCATATTTAACCAAACACTTGCTGTAACACCCTAATCAATCAGGCTTTAGACAGAAACATATATGTGAGACTGCCTTGATTTCCCTAACTGATAAATGGCTTCAAGCATTTTAATCAAGGTAGAATAATAGGATCTGTATTTGTAGATTTCAGGAAAGCTTTTGACATGGTGGATCATGAAATCCTTTTGAAAAACTGAAAATTTACCAATGTGATGAAAGCACAGTTAGATGGTTTACTTCATACTTAAGTGAGAGATCACAACATGTTTATATCAATAATGTTCTGTCTGAACCTGGAACAATTATATATGGAGTACCACGAGACTCAATTCAAGGTCCATTACTATTTATATTATTATTATTAATGACCTACCACTTTAACTGGGGACTCAATTTCATCTACAGATCTCTATGTAGACAACACAACATTGTCAGACATCCAAAACACAAAGCATGAACTAGAAAATTCTTTACAGGATGCTCTAAACAAACTGGACAACTGGAGAACGTGCAGTGGCATGGTGGTAAATACTGGTAAAACTGAAATATTACTCATTTCAACACAGCAAAAAAAAAAAAAAGAACAAATCTTGATAGAGATGAACTGTCTGATATGGAAGAATAAAAATTTGCAAATGGTTTCTCATGATAGTCTAATTGGTATTCTGGTAGATAATAACCTATCATGGACTGAACATATCAAACATATCAGTAAAAAAGTTAATTCAAGCTTATGGCTTCTCAGTAGGAATTATTGGCGATAAGCTACGTAGGTACTAGTAAGTCATAATTGACTTATTGACCGACGGGTAAAGGTAAGCAACATTTGACTTCTATACCACATAATCTATAGCTTTCGTAATTATCCTAATTGTAGGTCGTCCTCTAAGTATGGTCAAGTTACTTACTTTAGAACAAAAGCTTATTCTGCAAAACCCATTTTCTTTGAGCCAAAATGACCTCGACGTTTGACATGTTGGCTCCAGTATCAACAGACCACTTATATACCTTAGGTGCAAGTCTTCCAAACAACTTTGGTCAAAGTGGGTGGTCTATTAAAGTTATTATGCAATATCCAAAACTTCAGCACCTTTTTGGCACCAATGTCAACGGGTTTCTTTCGTATCAAATGTATCCAACGGATTTCTTTTCTATCCATGGTTCTGTTGTCAAATACACGTTGACAATAACGATTTCACGTGTGCTTGGCACCATCAATACAAGTTCATTTCGCATAACGACACCACGTCAATGTTTGACTAATTTTGCCATCGAGAGTGGATCAAGATTGTTCAACGGTGTGATCTTCTTCGTTTTGTACCGTGTGCTTGAAGATTTCTTCCCGTTGGTATTCAGCAATTTGTTTCTAGTAATCAAAGGCCTTTTCCTTTTTTGTAATGACCTACCAGGTTCACGATGCACTATGTGACAACCAACCGCCTTTTTTTAGGGCCATTCAGGATGCAGTTTCCAAAAGTCCCTAATGCAGCCGTTTTTGAAGTCGCTGGAGCCGCAGCTGCTAACAACGATGGAATAGCTGCAAGGAATGGAAATATTAAACCAATCTGTTGCATTTGTGTCACCTCTTGCTTGAATAATTTTAATGTCACCGAGGTGTCATTGTGTTTGGCCACTATAGCTGAGTGAGTTTTGTTTGGGTCAACCACACGGGGACATTTCCAGATAATTTTGTTGAAGAAAGTTTTTGTGTGACCCAACAGTTGATATTTTCATTGCGTTGTATAATTTTCCAAGCTTAGTTCACTAAGGCCGACCTTCACTTCGTAATAGGATTTTATTTAATTACGTAAAAGGTTTAATTATGTATTTTACAGAGGTGAATGAAGGACCTTCATTCAACCACCAGTCTTGTCAGAAAGAATCACATCATAATATCGGTAATCATCAGCAGCACCAGCCGCACCGACACGTGATTGAAATACGTGTCGACAACGGATTGTCTAAACATCGCCAGCTGTTCCAGTGAAAAGTAATAAATTGGGTACAACGTACGAAAATCTTGTTGAGAAATTTGCAAACCAGCGTCGATGTTTTGATGCGGGTCCATGTATGACCATAAATTGTGATATACACGTCCAATCTAAGGAGTGAAATCTATGAAGACAAATTGAATTTCTTCAGAAGGTTCCTGATGACGGTTTAACCGCAGAGAAACTTCAGTCACTTCTAGGATGCCAAATATCAGTTTGCTGTGAGTTTGACTATTATCTCGCGCCATGAGTTGAAATGACATAGACCACGTTGAGTGCTTATTTTCCAAGTAAATTGTCCCTGAATAAGAGTTGGTGGATGCGTATCTGTGGTATGTGTGAGGAACGACATTTTTGACTTGATTCCCGACTGCATACACGATAACAAATGTGATTCTGTACTACCGACAAATCTGTGAATCTTTACTGAGTCAATACTATTCACAGTTGTGCTAACGTTATACACGATAAAATACGGTATAACAGACAACCATACGAGATCCACAGCTCTGGGATAATAGAGCAGAAGTGGCTCCATGGTTGGCGTGCAATAATCGTATGTTTGAGAATTTCATAGGTTCAACATTAGCTAATGCTAGTTCCCGTGTGACCCCGTAAGTCCCCACTATCCTACTACCATGTCATCATCAGAATAAAGTTTTGTTTGCTTTTTGTTAGCCATAACGGCACGTTTAACACATTAAGTGGCTATATCATCCCCAAAACATGGGAACGAAGTTCCTTTACCAAGGACACATGGGTATAGGCGACCGAGGTTACTCTGGCCCGAGCATTGGAGTCTACATACACGACTGTCGGACATATAACCATTGAAAGGCATCCAACTTTCTGGAATATAGCCATTTTTAGGTACCGACCGTCGGGTAAATAATGCTCTAAGAATACTGTATAAACTACAGAAGTTATGTATATACGATAGACGTGCTACCTTGAACATGTAGTGATGTTTTACGAAGATATATCCGACAAATGCATTATAAAAATTTAATTGTCATAATAAACACATGCCTTCACTCTGAGCAAGCTAATTTGTTTTTTTTTTGTTTTTTTCATGCTCAAACGCATTGACCTGCATATGTAAAGCAGACTGAAGTAGCAGATTGTTTCATGCGCCATAATGTCGGCTGTAGACCGTTTATGTTCTCTTGTGCTTTGTGTATACTTGCACAGAAAATATCAATAGTAACATAAATTTCCTTCCCAGCTCAAGGTAAAACAACACATATAAATAATATTATAAATATATGAACAAAAGAAATAATATATACAATGCTGGGTTTGAACTTTATTCGTATGTTAGGAATCAGATCGCAATTATTAGTTCCGGTTCATTACCCACGAATGTAGTCCCCGTCTAATTTTAGAGCATTTCTTTTCAGTTTCCTTTTGGTGGTGATACAAGAGTTAGATTTAGGCATTCTTGGTATGGATTTAAAAGCAATTGTTTATTCTTTAGAATATGAGCTTATGGTGTGGTTATCTGTGTGTTTCGGCGACATTGCAGAGTGAGTAATGTTGTGCACTTTTTTTATATAAATTGGTGGTACATGGAGAACTCGCCCAATGGAGAACTTGCCCTAGGAGAACTCGCCCCAACGTATCTGGAGAAGTCGAACCAGAGTGGTTGGAGAAGTCGCCCCAATGGTTGGAGAAGTAGCCCCAAAACTTGCAACCCAGAAAACCTATTTAATATTTATTTTCTTAAAAAATAAATCATTTATATGATCGAAATGTGTATCTTAGCAGTGGGGGCGACCCGAAAACGCGGCGACAGATTTTCAGGGAGACCTTAGCAAGGCCCCGTTTTGCAAAATGGGGACTCAACAAATGCTGTTTAAGCCAAGTAGTCTTGACTCATTAAACTATCCAATGGCCAATCCGAGGTTTGTATGAGAGTGCACCACTGATTATTTTTTTTTTTGCCCCCAAAAAATGGCATCCGACAATTTTTTTGTTACCATCAATAAAACCTCCATTGTGGAATCAGACGCTTTTATGAACAAGAGACCAAAGAAATTTATACGAGACTCACAGAGCCACCATACTGTAATCTGACCTAAGAAAACGTTAAGAAGGGTGCCAACCAGGCTGAATAACATTGGATATCTGTTGAATCTTGGGTAATTTTTGTATTTTTCTTTTTCCATTGCAATTGTTGGACCACTAAGTGCGAAATTTTAGAGATTCAGAGGATTTTTCTTTTTCCATTTTCTTTTTCCATCGTGCGTGAACCCCACCCCCTTGAATCGCTAATTGCGAAACGAAATTTTAGAGATTCAAAGGATTTTTATTTTTCCATTTTTCTTTTTCCATTTTTCTTTTTCCATTGTAATTGTTGGATCGCTATTAGTGCGATATTTTAGAGATTCAGAGCGTTTTTTATACGAGACTCACAAGCCACCATGCTGTAATCTGACCTAAAAAAGACCCCCCAAAAAACAAAAGGAAGTGCCTGCGACCAGGTTGAATGACGTTGGATATCTGTTGAATCTTGGGTATTTGTTGTATTTTTCTTTTTCCATTTTTCTTTTTCCATTGCAATTGTTGGATCGCTATTTCTATTGGTGCGAAATTTTAGAGATTCAGAGGGTTTTTACTTTGTAATCAGGCACACACACACCCTGGATGAACCCCTGGTGCTTTAGAGTTAACACCCTTATTTAGGTTCGGAGGGGCTCAGGTAAGTGCACCTGGGTTAGTTTTCTTTTAATAATTTTACAATTACCCATTTAACGATATTTCGTCTTTTTTCATTGCATCGCGGGTACCCCCTCACTATAATAGCATCTGTCGCTAACGCTGACAATATATCTATCGCGTTTTGGATTCGAACCCATGAAGTAGTTTCCACTGGTCAATCGAACGTTTGTCTGTATGCATTAACCACTCGGCCACCGGACTCTTACAGATATACAGCTGAAATTAAATATATAACTATATCAATACTTATTAAACAGACAGACAGACATTAAACATACACACGCATTTAGATCGTATAATTTATTTATCAAGTATTCTAGTATTTTAAAATTTATGTTTAATGTAACAGGTGCAGATTTCTCTAATGAGTGTACAATAATCGATTTTTACCTAGTGAATTCCACCGAGTTATTAATAGGTATTTAGCGCAATCAGACACGTGACCTCATGTGGGGAAACCCTGCTTCTTATTAATAGCGCATAGGTATTTTTAGCGGCTTGACACATGATAGCGGGTATGGCTAACTGTTAATAGAATTGAGATTCTGGCAATTCATTGTAGTTGGAAACAAATTCGTTACGTTACTGTATTACAGTAAAACCTTCTATATTTGCTGACTCAGTGATCTGTAATTGCATCGTTGTTGTAATAATAATAATAATGAGTGAATCTGCGCTTACTATGGAATCTCATACAGGTAAATTAGCTCGACAACGACTAGATGCAATTAAGCAGTATCTTCCAGTCCTTGATTCTATAAAACAGCAGCTGAAACAACGCCAGGATGCTCATGTGGAATTTACAGAGGGTACAGAACAGTTATTTAAACCAGTCACAAAAGCCACTAAAGATCTTCTTCAGTCGTTGGAACAAACCGCTAAATCAATCGAAAAAATAGCAAAAAGAACTAAAAAAGCACCCAATATTTCTCCGAGAACTTCCAGCTGAAATAGCTGCTGCTCAACCACAATTACGTCAAAGAAATATAGCAAGCATAGAAGGTATCGATTAAGCCCGAGCTGAGATTGGTGATATAAGGGATCTTGTTGAACCATAATAAACCTGTTAATAAAAACTACCTGCCCAATTTACCAAAGAAGGTTTTACAAAACTTCTAGAGAATGCCATAGCGGTTGCTGCAGGAGGATATCCATCTCGTAATAACTTTTCGATCCATTGGCCACAGATGTCATCAAAACAAAACAAAAAAAAAAAAATGGACTCGCTAGAGAATCTTCATAACTTGGAGATATATTATAGCCCAAAAGATAACAATTTGGACCATCTCATGTAGAGGACGAAGAAGCAACCGGAAGTGTCCTTGCCACTCACGATCGACGTCGTAGGAAACAAGGTGGTAATATAATCGCTGGATCGCCGGTAATTCAAGATAAACATTGTCTCAATAACATCCTCGCTGGTGTTGATCGACTAGAAATTTTAATAGGTGGAAGACGAGCCGGCAACAATTCCCACGAAATCATTAATGAAGCAGCTGATATTTGTCAGCGTTTATTTATCGGCGGCTGATCGATGAAATTACCGACGATTACCACAGTGAGTGATCAATTAGATCGGCTATAACAAAATAACATGATTATACACAATGCCCAACTTGGACCTGAAAACGTCAGGGTGATAAATTCACGATTATCGCTTTATAAAATGATCTACGGAGATGGACTCGGCAATATTATTCAATGTTTATTTTCGAAGGATAGCCCCAAAAGCCATCCCGATTGCAAACAATTAGGTATGAAATCCATCGAAGTTGTTCGAGATAAGGGTATTAGCACTATTGGTGATGTTGCTAGTAATGCATTCTCGGCGATCAAAGACAGGCTGGCAAGATTAGTACGACAAAAACCACAACATAATGTGAATCATTCCATCGCAAGAATTCCAGTTAAACTTCCCAGTACCGAAGTGATGCCATCAAGTGTCAGCAAAATAATAAATGAAGCTGCAAATGAGTGAGAGAATTAGCTGCTGGACCATCTCTGACAAAACAATCTGCAGACGAGCAGCGAATATAATAAAAATGTTCAAGCATGTGTCTAATCCCGCATTTGACATGGATGCACCTGTACTCAAAGATGGTCAGTATTATTCTTATGAAGCACGAGAACCAGACCAACGTGGACGAATCGAATTACAAGTCCAAGATACATCAAGGTATTTCTTTCCTACCGAGCAATTTATTGAAGTTCATGGTAAACTTGTGAAAAATGATGATGCTGCATATGCAGAAAATGAACGATGTGGATTCGTTAACAATGGTATTATGGCGTTGTTTAACAGTGCCAGATATATCATTGGTGGTAGAAAAATCGAAGCATACCTCGATAACGTTGATGTTGCTACGACAATTATCGTTCTTGCAAGATATTCCGATGACTATTCACGGTCCACCGGTCCATCCATGATGTTCGCGAAGGACATTACTGATCATCCTGACGATAGGCAGCATCTCATGGCACAAATAACATAGGATAGCGCCGTTGATCCTCGACCAGTTGTAATGATACCTCGACCCGCCAATGCTTTTGCGACACTGCAGAGGACTAATCCGGAAATCACCCTGGGATTTGCAGCACGGCGATCTCAGGTTCACCCTGATAGTGGATTTTCATGTGTGATACCATTGTTACATATCTTCGGATTCTGTAGACATGTTAGAAAAGTTATCTTCGGAGCAAAACATACAGTTGCATTAGTTCCAAGGGCCACCGACAACGATGCTATCTGGCGTGCTGAGATTGGTGAGGGTGGTGCTGGTAAAGTAACACTCACAAAACTAGCATTATGGATGCCAACGATGATTCCGTCGTTAACAGAAGAACAACGATTATTATCGTTCATGAATAGTGGTGGTAAATCAACGCTATCGTGGCTGACAATGACCACCGACAAAGCTCCAGGCACAGCAGGAACATTTTCATGGCACATCGCATCACAGCAGGGAATTTCAGCTCCAAGACACATATTCGTGGCATTTCAGCGTGCCACCAGGTATATAACGATCAGACAGCAAATCCAATGGTGTTTGACAGATTAGCAGTGTCTACGATTTAGCTGAGGATAAATGGACATCAAGAACCATCCGAACACATAATACTGAATTTTGACCAAAACAACGTTGCAGGGACGTATCATAGTTTGATGAGATTTATTATTGGGCGTGATCAGAATGTCGACTCCGGCCTGCATATATCTCAGCGGGATTTCTCGACGCTGTATCCGATTTATTATTTCGCATTTAGAAACTCTGGATTTATTCAGATTGCTGAACGTATTAGAAGAACTGGAGATTTAATGTATGGCGATCTCACCATGAGCAGAAATACTATTACCAATGTGGGAGAACCAAAATCAGACGATGAGGTGGCAACAAGAAAAACAAAATACGTGGACAACAACAACTCCACAATCAGAGCTGAGATCAGTAAATACGTTGCTAAAGCCGGTGATACAATGACTGGCGATCTCAGCATGAGCGGAAATAGCATTGCTAATTTGAGAGTACCAGAATCAAACGATGACGCTGCAACAAAGAAATACATGGATAACAGCAACGTCCTGATGATGACCTAGTTAATGACAATCAATGATGGACTGACCACATTCAGATCTGAATATATTAATCATATAACCGCGCTTATAAATTTTCGTAGAAAAATAAATAGAACCATTCATAATTTCTTTGGAAATCCAACGGTTATCAACACCAAGCTCTCAGAAATTCACGCACAACCTGTTGATCTAGTCAACGTTAAAACAACAATCGAAATTATTAACAATGAGCTCACCAACATCAACTCAAGAATCAATTCGATAAATACTGAACTCGATAAAATTAAAAAGATTACTGATGGTGTAATTAACACAACTCCGCTCATCAACATGGTATACACAGTAGCGTCTGGATCAACAGTATGGACACCGGAAAAAAACTCACTCAGTCATATCGCTCAGGTTACCGGTACGTATAGGCTGTCCGTATTTAGCGCCGTTAAATATGAGGTATATACGAGATATTCATGGCGTCATTCCACCGACAGATTTTCCGGAACCGTGTCATCGATACTGTCAGCGGAGTTAAACGATGGTGCAATATCAGACAATGAATTTTCTGCAGTTAGGGATATTTATTATCGGCATCATAAGAACGCCAACACACGGTTGCCAACGTTGCCAACGCCACATTTAGAATATGCTGTATAGATAATAATGGCCGCAGAAATACCCACACGACTGGAACAGATCATCGCTAACACAACGCCGCCGACAACCACAATGATATCACTAACTTAAACACGGCCGGAATTCGATATTGGTTTTCTGACTCCGATAAAAGCTCCTAATGGTCGGTCACTTGAGATCGCATTGACACAATTACGACTTTATTATTGTTGGGCAAATATCAGAGAAAAATCATTTGGTGGAATAATTCACTGGTATTCTCGCATAAAACCACCGCTGATGCAACTTGTGTGCAAGCTCCAATCTGTGAAGTCGTTACTGTCCCTACAGGATCATATAAAATCGAAAAAATCAACGATGAACTTCAACGTGGAATCAAATCAACAACGGAAAAGAATCAAAGATCGCTATCAAAGTACACGAACCAACGCTGACCGCCGCCATTGAAATATCGACGCCAGATTACGACTTTGACGTATATAAGTCGTCCATCAGAACTGTGCTGGGATGGCCGTTGGAAGCAGCGATTTATACTGGACCGCCCCAACCAACGCGATCTAATTACTTATCAGACCGACAAGCATTCAGAAAAAAAAGTTTTGATAATAGAGATGGAAGAGTGTCTGTAGATAAACCGAAATATAGATACCACAATGAATGGTTAGCTTCTGGAGATCGTTCTTATAAAACAATTACCGTAAGTGACGGGAAAACATACCATTCATAGGGTTATAGTGAATCAACAGCGTCAGAAACACGATTAATAGAAGAGTACAAAAATGGGATTTCTAGCAAATCTTCTGCCGACAAATGGTGCATGAACATGAGCAGGCACAAAAATATCTAAGGAAAATATTTGAAAAATATATACGAGAATATTCAAATGATGACCTTAAAAGAGAAATTATTAGCGTGGTAGAACATATGACATGGTGAAATCTGATACAGAATTCTATCACAATTCTTTGTTAGAAACAGTAATTCAGTTTGAAGATAGAATGATGAGAAGAGGAGAAGGATTTTACAAAAAGAGATTTCTTTATTATTTTAAGATAAATGAAGACCAATTGCGTACGTTCAAAATACCGGGTTGGATTTTGATAAAATGCATCGGGATCTTGAACCTATAATTGACCAATATTTTCCAAAACTCTCTGCAGTATGGGGCAATATAAAAGGCCCTCTAGATATTCTCCGGCATGATAATGATCCAGCAGGTGGTGGTCGTCATGTGTTGCCGGGTATTGTCATCGACGATTTCTGTAAATCTGGTCTGTGACGCAGTCGACGATAGCTATACCTCGTCTGGGCAAGCATTACTAGGGCAGGCCCAGCAGGGATATGTTCTTTACAGCTTTTCTCCAGATGTCCCGCCGGGTCATTTGATTGTGTCGGTGCCAACTAATTCTGTTTATTTACTATGTCATAATCCATCGCAGTCACGAATACGTTTTCGTCTAACCGACCATGACGGTAATTTATTGGACACGCGCGGTGAAGAATTAACTTTTAATTTGTATGCGTGACAGACCATGATGAAAAAATGACAATAAAAAACCTTTTTTTTTTCGTTAATTTTTATTGTCGTTATTATTGTTTTTTCGTTAATTTTTGGTGTTGCTTAATCTATTCCTCCTTGGAGAATACTTTGCATTTTGTGGGAATCTTAGCGGCTGATTGCAAGCAATCTGACAAGTTTTTTAGCTGTCTCGCACGAGCACTTACAGCAGCTCGAATTTCATATTGTCGAGACAACTCTGATCGTCTTTTCTCAATGGCACTTGCCAATGGAATAAATTTAGCTATATCATGTTGTTCGTGTAAATCCGCCAACGACAATTCTATTTCATGCTGGAGTAATTTGATAAATCTGTACTCAACCGCGAGTGTATATCTGCCGTCTTCACGTCTCTGCCTTATCATCTCAAAATAATCGTTGATATTTTCAACATCGAGTTGAACCGCGAGACCATCTTGTTGCAATTGTTCGATCGTAGAGATAATCTCGTTAATATTTTCCAGATTCATTATACAGCAAATGCATTTCTATAATAAAAGATTTTATCGAGACCAATTCGATAACGTGTTGCTGGATCGTATCAACTTATCGTGATGAACCCATGTGGTTTTTTCTGAGCATGTGCGAAGACGTTTTTTAAATTACCTATGTCCTTGTCGCCGGGACACCATGTCTGATGAATATTTCGCAGAGTATATGTACCAACCCCGTTAAAAATAACCAGAAAATTACAGTCATCTCTGATGAATTTGGGAATCTGAGTATACCGCTGAGTAACGTAAATGACATCTGTATTTTTATGCCTGCTCCGTGAAAATATTCTGGCTGGATTTGCTTGTTTGTCAAGCATGACATCATCGTAAACTACTAAATTGTTGATATTCCCGTTAAGATCCTCGACGGACAGCGCTTCATTGATGTCTGTGATAAATTCAATAACATCGTCTTCAGCCTCTGCAGATTCATTAAATTCCATAAGAACATTATAGCATCGTTGGTCATCCACGGATAGCGCTACTAAATAAAGTTTGTCCCATTTGAGACACCTCATTATCAGGTTGAGTAGCGACTGGGTTAAGTATCCTGGTGAGAGGCATCTTCCAGGATACAATAATTGTGGTCCAGGAACTCGCCTTGATATTAGACTTGGCGAAAAAAATTAACCCAAACCAGGCGAATTTCCGGTAAATGCGACTGATCAAGCGTGCCATAATCATGATGTCGCGTCTAAAAATCCAGATCTACAACAACGACATATCGCGGATGTCAAGTTGATTCACACGCTGCATTCGATAAAGAATAAAAACATAGGAGAATCACTCGCGAATTGGTTGATAAGATCGGAGATGAAAAGTAAAATAGTGTTGGGAGTGTAGCTCCCCGAGCTTGCAATTAAACGCCAATAATTACATAATGGAGTCGATTTATTATAGTCCAAGAGGATTTTGGAGAGGTACAGCAGCAATTTAAAAACTCTCCGATTTAGCAGGTATCACACGAGCTGTAACCGCAGATTGGTTGTCACAACAGGCCATATGACAAATTTATCTTTCACGTCCCAAAATGATTCAACATGGACAGTTTGATGTCAGCACACCCAACGAAGTTCATCAGGCAGATATCTTGTTTTTACCACATGACGTATATAAACGGCGCACATACAAATACACGTTGACTGTCGTAGATCTTGC
This sequence comes from Megalonaias nervosa, assembly GCA_016617855.1. Taxonomy (NCBI): domain Eukaryota; kingdom Metazoa; phylum Mollusca; class Bivalvia; order Unionida; family Unionidae; genus Megalonaias; species Megalonaias nervosa. The sequence goes on along the minus strand of JAECUM010036489.1, from coordinate 23,685 downwards.
AAGTAGATACAAAGAGGCTGAACCGTTATCGTCTAAAACAGCAACTGAAGTTTCAGCAGCGTTTGAAAGTATTTATTCGCGAGGACCCGGGCCACATGGTGGCCTGTGATGGCCACAATTGCTACAGGTTTATCCTGGCAAAGAATTTCTCGGTGCAGTAACGACGATGATGCAAGAAGATAACGTTAAAATCAGACGTGGACACACCGCGATACATCGCGATCAGGCAATCGTAGAACGATTTAATCAAACACTTGCACAACGACTCTTTGGACATCAATATGCCCAATAATTACTGAGCGGAACGCTGAGCGTACAGGACAGATCTTATCAATGGGTTGCGAGACTACCTTATGTGGTGGCCGCGTTAAGCAACGCGGTCACGAGTGGAATTAACATGAAACTTGTCGATGCAATTGCGAAAAGACATATACCACGACGGAAATCACCGTTGGATCAACCACAACCAGTGTTGGGTAGTAAAGTAACAGTGAGGTATTTATATGAACCTGGTGAACTTAAGGGTGGTGCAGCAAGTGCAACTGATCCTGTGTGGAGTGTAACAACACCCAAAATTTCTAGCGTGGTAAGATCTACTGTGCGTCCTGCAATCTACAGACTAGATTCAACTGCTCCTCAACTTGCATTTGTCCGTGAACAATTACAGGTAATTCCTGAAAACACCCAGTTACCACCAGATTGGATACGAGCCAACAAAAAACGCTAACAAGAGTCACACGCTCTGAGGAACGAAGCTCCTCTACGTCTGTTACATTCATGACATGTCAGAGATACATTTTTGCGTGTGTGGCCGAGACTACTATTGATTCTGTCCACGGTAAATTGTCGTACATCATTAGGAAAATATTGCCACAACACTATTTTGTCGTTGTTTTAGCGTCATGACAAATTCCACATCCAGATCAAACTGGTGTTTTTTGGCCTCTCGCTCTTCACCGCGTTCATTATTCGTGGTGACGCTGTTGTTTTTGACGGCGGTAGCGCAGCTATTACTGCTGCTGGCAACTCCAACACGTAGACAACCCTGCGTAACTGAGATATTTTTGTTACTCCAGATAAACCAAATTTGACCATTCTATGCGATCATCGACAATCCAGATATTGGTATCTGATATTGTTAATCCCTGAGATGGGTTTAACGGCAACGCTTGTTGTACAGCCTCTACTGGAATCTCGACGATATCATTAAGAACGAGTTTTTATTTCATGCGGACACCATTGGTGTTACCAGGAATGTCAAAGAGTATATTTTGCCGGCGTGTATATGCAGGATGTTAACATAACGGGACTGGCTGAGTTGGAAATTTTTGTTTGTGGAGATCAAATAATTTACGCTGCACATTATCTTGTACAATTTTCCTGGATACAACTATTAGATTATTAGGGCTCCATAAGTTCCAGAAATCAGACATCGGTGTCAGTGGAATTACTGCATGCATGATTCACATTGAAATTTATCTGGTTGTAGTCTGATTAGCGATTTTAACTGTCGTAATGTTTCACCATGTGATCTGTAGTCGCACAACATTTATTCGTAGTAACCAACGTAATTTTTCAACCAGTCATGCTGGAATACTTCAGTAAATGGCGGAGGTTGCCCTGGATCGCCACACTTAATAATTGCCGTGTTTTTCGTCGTTAGGTAATCAAGAAATGTCTGTAATGTTTCTTTGGATACCGTGCATATTTCGTCCCAAATAATTATTCTCGGGATATATTTCTCACCCATTTGTTCGGGGGGCCATGCATCACCATGCCATCTAAAGAAACTATGATACGTGTATGCGCTGCCACCAAGATGTTTCATCTCTCCGGCAAGCCGGTGAGTTGGCGTCAACACAATCATATCTGAATTTCTGAATAATTCTCTCGCACGCGTTGTTTTACCAGAACCACCTGGACCGTTAAGATAGATCGTGCTATGTCTCTTGACATACACTGACGGTGATGTTGAAATCTGTGATAAATTATAGTTGCGATAATAAACATCAGGTGTTTTAACATCAGCTGATTCAGCATATTTACGTATTTGTTCGTGTTTTATTCGCCACGACCCCCAATTAACACCTTCGGTGCCTTCTTCTATAAATGGGATAATAAGATTCATTTTACAACGACTAATATAGAAAGAATCCGTGGCGACTCTAACAGCGTCATTGGAAAATCTATTGATCTTCAATAATAGGGTTTATTGACGAGTTTGCCAGCATAGATTATCTCAAATGAGTAAACTGAGGAGAATTGCCGTCGCAGTATCTAATAATCGTGCCAATAATTGTTCCATCTCGTGTTGTTGCATTTCTCCGTGACGCTAATACACCTTTTGCAGCTGTGTTCTTGATAACAAAATCTAATTCTGCTGGATCCATGATTAACCTTGTACAATGACTTGATGAACCCTGAGTGAATTTTCCAATAATTTTTCTGCAGATATCTTTGTCATCTTGTGGGAACCCAATTTGTTTTTGTTGTTTGTATGAAATTATCGCAGAGGTTACAGTCAACGACGTTAAAATCATAGTGTCTAATATATATCGTAATAACGCTATTGTAGCCCACCCATGCTGATTTTTTGCGCAGCAGTCATTGAGATTCACACTGGTGTCTGGTTTAGTAAAATGATGGCCGAGCCAAATTGGTATAACCGAATGAATACTCGCTGAAAACTCGAACGATTATATCTCCGCAAATCCAGTAAGATCGATACTTGGTAGTGGCCCGTTTATTGCAACTCTAGCCATTTCGTGTGTCGGATGACCAAATCGTTAAAAATAGCGATGACACTCGCCAAGAAAAGCAGCAGGATAAGCAGCGACATTGTCGACTGAAATCATGTCGGAGGAATTATATTTTGTGTTCCAAAGACCGCCATAACCACATTCGACCCAAGATTGTGATACATCATCGAGAAATTCTTTTTGAGTTGGTCGCCATGAATTTTTTTTGTTGGGTAATATGCACAACAACAGACGACACAGTAAAACAGTTTTTGAGTAACTCATCGTTGTCTATGTTATATTTTACCAAAATATGTTTCATATTTTGTTTGAGTGATTCATTTCGATAAATAACTGTAGAAGGTAATATAAACTGATCAAATGTTGATTCATCTATAGAATCATCTCCATGAAATAACCAGACTGATATAGGGTCATGCTTACTTATGTAGATTTCTTCGCAGATGTCACCGTGGTAAAATCGTATTATTCTCTGTCTTGGAAATTTTGCCAGCGAGTCTGTCCACGCATGTGAATTATGATTATATAAAACTATTGGAGCACCCTTACTACAGTAATTACCAGAATTGTACAAAAACTAGTTTATGATTGCTTTTATAATTATCGGAAACTTCAATATTTTTTCTAAAATAACCACGTCATCTATCTTAGCTCCGTTGATAAGAGAGTTTTCCCATTGTGCTATGTTTGTTATTCTTGATTCTGTAAGTCCATTTCTACATTTGGAGTTTACAAAATGTTTTCTGACACGTTGAGCCACGCAAGAGCAGGAACAGCTATGTCTGGTTCATTTAAACGATAAATTGCGTAAACAACTGCGGAAACTGGATAAGAGTTATTGTAGTATGGTTTGTCAATTCCGGTGAAAATACCCGGTTTAGAATTTTTATCTATTATAACTACATTGTTATGTCAAGGTGATTCCTTAACAGGGTCGAGTTTATCACTAAAAATCCAAGTCGGACCATCTTCGCTGATATGTTCGACAATAAAGTTTATTCTGAATATGTACTTGCTGCCATCTAGATTATTAATAATAGTAGCCGCTCGTTTGTCATCCATTGTGGAATCAATTAAAGTACCATCACCATCAAATTTAAACTTTGAGAAAAACATGAGACGCACCATCTAGTGCAAATTCATTTTTGGCCATTTTGATAAATTAGTGTAATTGCAGCTCAAGCGGGGGTTGTTTCTTATCTCCGGTTAATCTATCTAGGTCAAATCTAGTAATGTGTTGTTGTTCAATCTCGATAATCTTTTCGTTCTCATTCAAGAAACTTATCTCTACTCTTCTTTTGTTCTATTGCAGACAATCTCTCTATTTCATTCGCGGTTAATAACGATTTTATCTCATTTCGTAATTTTTTGTGTGCAATTTTCAAAGGTAGAATTAGTCATCTATATAATTAGGAAACGTATTATCTTCAATTGGACTTTATCCGATAATATAACATGCATCAGGCAAAAAATGGTTGTTGATGGCTCATGATCGAATAGTAAGACCTTGTGGAAAAAATTGTCGTGGAGAATACTGCGGATATCATATGGCCAGTGTTCGCAGTGGTAACACTGGACCACAACCATGTCTGACGTGTGGGGTGGGAGTTAATGGAAAGACCCAGTTATGTGTGTCTTGCGGCGGACGAAAATATCGAGCGCTTAAACGATATTACGAGAAACAAAATGCTTCTGATGACATCAGAATCAAAGCCGCAAAGGATTATCTCGAGAAGCATTCCTCTGCTGAAAAATAAGGCTATATTAGAAGAAGAGAAAAACATATAAATGGAACTAATTGAGAAAGAGATTGATGTTGATGAATTTGTGAGGCATCTGATATACGATAACTACGAAGAGAACAGAGCCGGTGTTGTGAGACATTGTCGTCGCAAAAAACCTCTTGGAAATGTCAGTAAGATGGGCTACCTCACTATCGGTATCGACATTTCCGGTAGTAAAACACAAAAATATCGTTCTAACAGATTTGTTTACGAGTGTTTTAATGGTGTGATAGATGACGGTCGTGGTATCGATCACATCAGCTCAAATAAAACAGACAATAGACTGGAAAATTTACAAGCAATCACACCAAGCGAGTATAGCAGGCGAGGGAAAACCGGAAAACACAAATATACACTGAGGCCAATTAAATCAATTAATCTCGATGCAGGTGAAACAAACGAATTCATGTCTATCTCAGCTGCTGGAAAATATTTTGATATCGATAAATATTCAGTACATCTTGTCACAAATTGTGTAACTAACTCAACTACATCAAAATTGTTTAATCAAAAAATAAAATTGCAGTTTATCCCCCAAAAAATCGTATTTTTTCAGCTACAGCGAATTGCCTGAATCTCAGTTCTATTCACAGTTTAGCCATACCCGCTATCATGTGTCAAGCCGCTAAAAATACCTATGCGTTATTAATAAGACGCAGGGCTTCCCCACATGAGGTCACGTGTCTGATTGAGCTAAATACCTATGCCCTATTAATAACTCGCTGGAATTTACTAGGTAAAAATCGAATATTATACACTCGTTAGAGAAATCTGCACCTGTTACATTAAACATAATTTTTAAAATACTAGAATACTTGATAAATAAATTATACGATCTAAATGCGTGTGTATGTTTAATGTATGTCTGTCTGTTTAATAAGTATTAGTATAGTTATATATTTAATTTCAGCTGTAATCTATAAGAGACTTTGGCCGAATGGTTAAGGCGTACACACAAACTTTCGATTGATCAGTGGAAACTACTTCATGGGTTCGAATCCAAAACGCGATAGATATATTGTCAGCGTTAGCGACAGATGCTATAATGGTGAGGGGGTATCCGCGATGCAATGATAAAAGACGAAATATCGTTAAATGGGTAATTGTAAACTTATTAAAATAAAACTAACCCAGGTGCACTTACCTGAGCCCCTCCGAACCTAAATAAGGGTGTTAATTCTAAATCACGCGGGGTTTACCCAGGGTGTGTGTGTGCTCGATTACAAAGTAAAAACCCTCTGAATCTCTAAAATTTCGCACTTAGCCATCCAACAATTGCAATGGAAAAAGAAAAATACAACAATTACCCAAGATTCAACAGATATCCAATGTCATTCAACCTGGTCGCAGGCACTTCCTTTTGTTATTTTTTTTTTTTTTTTTTTTATTTTAGGTCAGATTACAATATGGTGGCTCTGTGAGTCTCGTATAAATTTTTTTTTTTTGGTCTCTTGTTCATAAAAGCGTCAGATTCCACAATGGAGGTTTTATTGATGGTAACAAAAAATTTGTCGGCCGCCAATTTGTGGCAAAAAATAAAAAATAAAAAATCGGTAGCGCACTCTCATACAAACCTCGGATTGGCCTTTGGATAGTTTAATGAGTGAAGACTACTTGGCTTAAACAGCATTTATTTAGCCCCATTTTGCAAAACGGGGCCTTGCTGAGGTCTCCCCCCAGAAATCGGTTGCCACTGGGTTTTGTTTTTTTCGGTCGTCCCCCGCCCCTTGCTGCTACCTTTGAATAATACTGTTAGCAAAAAAGATGTCGCCACATGGTGGTTACTGCTTTATTTTATCGCATTTTGAATTGTTCAATTGCCTAATTGAGATTATAATTCATCGTGATTGACATTCGCACTGAAATTCAAATATACTACCATACACACTTCTTTTTCCATTGCAAGTGTTTACTTAAGCCCTGTATATGTTGGACTATTGTTACCGATCATTTCGGAATCGCTGTTTGCTGTTGTTGATTCTGTTTAGTACTGTCACCATTGTGAGGTGCTATATCAGACTTGTTTGTCTGAAAATTACCAAAAACAAGATGATATAATCATCTGTGTGGTGTCCAAGATGGTAAGAAATTCATGCAGCCCCGATTGCTACATCATATAACAGATTATTTTATAGTTTCCTAATTTCCTTCATAATCTTTGTCTCCATCCATCAAAAACAGACCGCTCATTGTAACTGTGTATTTAACTATTTATTTTCAATGAAATCCATCAATTTCAGTGGAATTTAATCTTTGCCCCTTACCACTACCACCATCCACAAAATTTAAAAAGCTCCTGAAATAACATGACGATGTAATGCAGCCACAACAAAATATGATTGTTAAGTCAACAACAGAAGTGAAATCACCATGTCTGAAGTATGATTCTTACACACAATTCGGTCGGAATCACATATAACATCATATCTTAAAATATACAAGCATCTCTCTCTCTCTCTCTCTCTCTCTCTCTCTCTCTCTCTCTCTCTCTCTCTCTCTCTCTCTCTCTCTCTCTCTCTCTCTCTCTCTGTACCAATAGAAGCTTATTTCGCAGGAAGTTCAAAAATGATAAGCTTATGATATTTTCTATTATTTGATTTGCGTAGAAACAAATGTTTGATAATTGCAAAAATCATATATTTCTGTGCAATATTCAGTTTCATTACAACAGGAAAGATGGAGTATATAAATTGATTAGAGAAGTCCTAGCCATGCCATTCCTTCCCGAAGAAAAGATCAATCATACGTTCTACAATATGAAGGAAAAGGCCAATACTGAACAGTTAATAAAGTTGATGGACTACGTAGAAAAACCTGGATAACAAATCCAACATGACTGCCAGCCGATGGTCGGTTTTCCAGAGGGCAATCAGAACTAACAACGACATTGAAGGCTGGCATAACCGCTTAAATCGTCGTGCTAGGAAATCAAAGCTGGCAATGTATCTGGAATTGACTCTCCTGTACAAGGAGGCCAACATACCTGTGCAACTCAAGATGGTTTCGAAAGGGAAACAGAAACGAACCCAGACCGGAAAACAAAAGAAAAACAAGGAAGAATATTTCACTTGTGGGATGTATTCAAAAAAGAAGAACTAAGTGTCAATGCATTGTTGAATAAATGTTGTAGAGTATATGCTGCACATGTATCCTAATTCTATTTTATTATCTTTGTCATTCCAACGTAAAGGTGCAAATGTCATCATTGCAAAGTGTATATCCCTTTTGGTCACGTGGTAAATTTCGGTAAGTTGATAGACATATGCAGTGATATCAAAATCATTGTGAAATTTGACGAGATCCTACTTTTCCTCGGACATCTACGAAAACAACATGAGCACTTGTTTAAAAATTAATATTGTTGGTGTCAGGGGTTCATTTACGGAAGTGTTTAGAACTGATTCGATTGCATTCAAAAAGCAGGAGTCGTTTTTGTTTTTAACTCTGATATAAACATTTTTGTTCTTAACCGATTTTGACAAAATCTATTTAAGTTCCGTGCACAACTGATTTAAAGTCCACGATCTTCAAATAAATGTAATTAATTTTCTCAAACGTACTATTAATGAGTCACAGTCATTTTTGAGTAAGTAGAGGGTTCAGATTGTCAAATATCGTTGAATACCTTTTCCTTGATTGAATATGTCCAGCACGTATCCGAATACGTGGCTCCCAGCATGGCTTCATCTATTCCTTTGACGATGGGACCTATCAGGGGTAAAATTCCTCCGCGTTGCACCAACATCTTTTTCTTTTGACGGATAGGTATTTTCTTTTCAACCATTTGGCGAAGAACGTGTCAATGTTTGGCGAAACGTTCTTTCTCGCGTTTAGACAAAGATATCGTTCCTTTCAAGACAGTCAAACAACATTCGTACACGATATCGATGACATCTTTGGAGGCTGTTTGAATGAGTTGTTTTCTCATGGGTGGAGGGGTTTGGACAGAACGGACAACACATCCCAATGTTTGGCTAAACGAGGAGGCATTCCTTACCTTTTCTTTCCATTTTTGGCAAGAGAGTGATGGTGGTGTGCACTTCTTTTCGGGGACATCTTTTGACGTTCAGGAGCAAAAATACACTGAAGTTCATCGCTTGACATCTGTCCTTTTGTCTTATTTTTTGACTGGTGGTAACATACCTAGAATACTTCTGAGAAGCTGTGGTATCAAAACAGCCATAAAAAATCATCTCTTTTGGTTGTTCCTCTTTTTCTTTGGACGATGGACCCATTTCTGGGGTAGACTTCGATGCTTGGCTAAGCGTTTCTTCGGATGTGGGGTCAAAAATCGAGACTGTCCTTTTCTTTTTCCTTTCCTTTTTGGACAGAAGAACGACGATGGTGATGATGTGCACTTGTTTTGGGTGACATCTTTGTTCCGGAGCACAAAACACTGATACCCATCGTTTACTCCAGGTCTATTTTATAGTGGAATGCATCGCCACTGATTGTCGGTCCGTCGTATCATTTTCACGGCAGGCATCACTCGACGTTGAGGGGTTCGCAACGGACTAAATCGAGTCAGTTCTTGCTTGGATAAATCCAGTAAACTATGTAACATACCCGATCTCTCTTGGACTTTGATTTTGGGAGCAGGCACTTTGTCAGCAGCTGCCGCTGCAGCTAAAGAGGTGGAGGGTGTCACTGCTGGAGGAGAAGTTCTTGGAGACACGGGTTTCCATTGTTTCGTCAAATTAGGAAAGACGTGTGTCATATTGGGTTTGGCTTGCATCACTAGCAACGGAGAAGTGGAAGAACCCGAGGCTACTGGAGACGCCGTCACAGTTGATACAGGACGTGGTTTGGGGATGTAAGGTTCCGTCCTGTCCAAAGTACCTCTCTTGCCGAAGAAGCTGTTTTCTGGGGTCTTTTCTGGCGGCTTTTCTTTTTCTTTCTCTGGGGACTTTTGTTTTGCTGGGGTTGTGACCTGGTCGTGACACTCCTGCTCTTTTTCTTCTGGGTCCGTTTGGGTCGGGGAGTGGGTTTTTTTCTTGGGGATGACTTTTGGGGCATTGGGATCCCATTTTAAGTGGAAGCGAATGATGAAACCGCCTAGAGAACCGCTACCTACAGGTTTCAAAATGATTTGCTTTTTGGTTTGAGCGTTGATGCGGGGATCGGCCAGTTGAGTCAAAGCTACTTTGTTTCTCTAAAAAGAGCGTTTGTTTTGATGAGGGATTTGAATGATGCCTTGCAATAATTGACGTGCTGTCACGGTGAACTATCGTAAGACTTCTCTGATACTGGCTTCCAAGACACGAGAACTTATTTGTGGATTTTTTTTTTTTCGCGGCTGATGCCGTACAAGGCACGAATCAATTTGATGGGAAGATGAGACTGATTGGACGTCATGTTGACGATGTGTGAGACAGACCAAAAGTGTAGGAGGTTTTTATAGATTTTTTTGTTAAGTCGACGGGGACGTGTACACCATAGGCCCTCCGTATTGGCACCAGTGGTGAAACAAATGAGTACGAAATCGCAAATAATTGGGAGAGGTGGGTTTTAAACCCACGAGTAAATAGGCGTGGGAGGTTTGAGTGGCATCCTCGTACGCATGAGTCAGCCAAGGTGTTCCTAACTGTTTGGTTAACACTTGCACTTGCGATTTATCTCTAGGGCTTTTAAACATGACCACGTAATGAGCATTGAGGCTGATGGTGCGATGGACTTTGTTCAAACCAATTTTGGGTGATGTAAATGACACTGGCATTACGATGATGCCCTTTGCGCGTAAACCACAGTTTAATTTCTTCTTCGTCTTCTCCTAACATGTCGTCGCAGATGACCAGATAGGTTTGACTGGGGTCAGACACAATCCTGTCGTCTTCGCCAGGAATGCCTTCCACAAACACAATGGAATCGCCTTGACTTTCTCGCAGGAGGCTGTACGCCGATTTTCACTCTTTGTAACACCACACGCTACGTTGAGGTGTACGATGGATCAAATGATTTTTATGTTCGATCAAACGTTTGACAAATTCAGTTTTGCCTGAACCGCTCGGTCCAGCAATTAACATGTTAAAGGGATGGTGAACATACAAGGTCTCCCAACGGGCATGATCTAAGTTTTCGTCGATGACTTTTAAAGTAGAGGAAGAGGAGCAGAGACAGCAGTGGAAGCCATAGCGCAGGGAATATCACTTTTGAAACTAGGACAGACAAGACAAGAGTTTTTCAACTTTTTCAGGACACGTTTATTTTAAAGGAATTATAAAATTCAACACGAAAGACAAAAATACATAAAAGCCAAATGGTTAAGTACATCGATAAAATACACATCAAAACGAGCAAAGTGGAATATAAACAAGTCACTGTACAACATTTTTGGTGACGAAGGTGTGGAGTCCAAGGGACAGTTTGTTATGTTCTTAGAGTCTCTACACCACTTGGTACAATCACACAAGTGTCCTGCCGGAATGGATTTTCGGTGTGTCCATGTCAATGACGGTCCTGTCCTGAATGGAGTTGTTTTCCTCGGTGTCGGTTTCTTCTTCTGACACTGCAGTTAACACAGGTTTAAAAGTTACTTTTTTCACTGAACGTTGGAATTTATGATCACAAATCTTGTGCATAGTTTGCTGCTTCTTTTGTCCAAGCCTCGAAGCTAAAACTTTTCCAGTCACGTACATCTTTCGAGTGAGGGTGTAAGTCACAAGCTACACACAAATCTTCGTAAACATCTTCAGTGACTAAAAGTTGACGAATCTTTTTTTCCGTAGAGGTAGAGAAATATTGAGATGAAAGCGCAAGACTTTTAACAGAATGAGTCTCTTGTGTACATTTAAAGTTTGGTGGTTCTGTGAGGTACAGATCGTAAAGATCCCACAAAGAATCGGCTGGTAAACGAAATCCCAGAAACGAAGTCACGAAGACACGCATCACACGACGACCCAAATTCATTGGACTCAGTGCTTGTAAAAAGAGTTGGTAATCCGCCACATTCTGAATACTGTCATTGATTTCCTTCCACGGTAATTGTTGTATCACTAATGACAAAAGGTCGTGGCAAGGTAACAAGTTTTTATACCCTCTTTTGTTGGAGGAAATACACATACTTTTTTAACAGAAGCGGTTTTATTTCAGTACCGTACCAAAATGGTTTAGTCACTAACTCACACACAACACGTCTCACAGACGTTTCCTCTTGAACCAAGATTTCTTCGTGTAAAAGATTTTGGTCATCCTCAAATTCTTCCGTTGGAATTCGGTACACTATGGTCACCTTGTAAGTAGAATGAGTAGCATCCAAAGCTTTATGAATCTCGCGTGATTCATCAATGTTTGAGCAATGGAACACCATTCAGGTACCAGTGGTTCCAACATCGGTGACGTACAGGATGCAATTGTTCTTTGCATTAGACTTGTATTTTGACAAGTTCTTGGTAAATGCGTTCTCTCAGCTCCAGAAGTAGATTCTGAATGTACTCTTCTAAACAAGACATTCACAGCAATGTCTTTCTTTTCGGAGGTAATAAGTGTACTTTTTGCACAGAACTGATCGTACTCCAGTGGCGTATCCAAATTGTTTAGTCACTAGCTCACACACTACACACCGCACAGAAATTTCCTCTACAGACAAAATTTGATAGTGTAAAACATATTGGTAATCCTCTACGTTTTCCTCTGGAGTTCGTTGCAGTATGGCTAGCTTGTAAGAAGTAGGATGAGTAGCAACCAAAGTCCTCTGGTCCTCGTCTAGTTGATCAATGTCTGACCATTGGAACGCTTTCAAATGAATCAGTCCTCTTATAGCATTCAGGTACCAATCGTTTCAACATTGGTGACGTAACGGATGCAATTGTTCTTTGCGGTAAATGCGTTCTCGCAAACCACGAATGTTTTCTTCTAAAGTATCCATCAAGAAATTACTGAGGCCGTCCCACTAAAGGTAGGTGGTGACAGTGCGGAGAGCATCGAGCATGTTTCAGGTAAGCAGAGTCTTTCTGCTCCCACTGGTGAAGTGACACCCCGCGACTGAAGCACTTGACTTTATCACCTTCGCCCAAGTACATAAATCTGGCTCTGGCTAATTCTTCGTCGCAGTATTCAGATAAACTCACAGAGAACGAATATTCTTCTTTCACAGATTCATTTCAATGAGGGTACGCTGAAATTCGCGTTAGTTTGCTCAGGCATGGATGACATCCGTAGTGTGGTAGCCGCGTGCTTTCACGTGGAGGTTGACATTGACAATGAAAACCAGTAAAGTGATAAAGTGTACGACAACGAGTGGCATCGCTATCGCATCCGTCAGGTTTGACACGCACAGCATCACTTTCATGGTAGGTGTAGTAGTAGAAGTAGTCATAGCAAAGTTCCCATGATGTGGTACGGAATCGCTGAGGTCACAGCGTACGGCATCCCTGCCATCGCAAGGCACAGCATCGCACTCCACTTGAGAATCACCGAACTTGAATGGTGTCTGTTTGTTACGGTTCATCTTTCTCGCTTGGCTATGGTAGTCACAATCAACTATCGGTCTTGGACGTTTTCCATTTTTATATGTTGACCAATATCGACGTGTCTGTAAGGTAATATGAAATGATTGGGAAGTCGCACTCGCTTCTGGTACACAATTTGATACAGTTTTCCTAAAGGTCGACTGACAGTTCGGTGTGTTGCCAAACGTACAATCTTGTGAGGTTGGTAGGTGGTCACTTTAAAATGTTGATCCTCTCCAGACTGTAAGGCTTCTTTCAATACCTCAAAGTTCACCACTTGACTGGTACGATAATCCTTTCACTTTACACTCGATGTTCATTTCTCCTTCTCTGTCCCGGTATTCGTAGCCATAATTTTTGGGACCGCCACTAGCAAAACTTAGAATCTTGTCGTCGGGGTGCTCGTCCGTCCATGGCTCCTAAACTATCTCCTCGATGTCAGGGTGACGGTGACCCAGGCGATCGATGTAGATGCAACTGTCCGTGTCAAAATACAGCACACGAACTCCTAACAGTTTTAAAGCTTCGAACAATGTTCAGAGAGCATTGGCTGTCACGTAGTCCGCAATGATGACATTTCCAAATTCGTCAGCCTATACAAAGTCCAGTTCTTCTTCGTAATTGACTAAGATCAAGTCCTCACGAAGGACGTCCACGTGTTTCATGTATTTGGTTTTGTCGTCAATCATCTGAAAGGAGCGGGAAGGTTCTGTCAAATACTCCGTCTTGGGTAAACACGGTCGTTGTGCCATTTTTCCCCACAAACAATTCATCATCACTTTGGCAAACGATCGACGTCCTTCGATTTTCTTGATGTGGCCTAAAGTGATACCTTCCTGCTCCAAGTATTTCTCCTTGAATTTCTTTTGGTCTTTGAGAGTTTGACACCAGGAAGGATACCCGCTGCCTTCTTGTTTCAGTTTCAAAAAGCCATCCACGTAGTCTGCGAAAATGTCCTTCTGAGTCTCGTTACCCTTGTGCTGCTGTTCTGTCTTGGGAAAGTGGTAAATTTCGTACACGTCTAACAATTCGTATCCCAGGTCCACAGCTTTGAACAATTCCACGTTGACGAACGTTCCTGTCAAGGCGCGTTCTTCCTGGGCGTGCTGACATGGTTGGTATTGGTTGCACGTTTCGGCACAGGTACGGCACAAGGGAAACATCAGTTTTCCTTGGCAATGGTGAGGTAAAACGGGATGGTACAAGTCCGTGGGAGGCAAGATGATACATTTAATCAATCCTTTTTATTGTCGAATGTTTTCCACGTTGATGTGTTCCGTTACTAATTGCGGGTACCCGGCGGAAAAGTGACAATATTTGCACACTTAAGGATACAGCGAACACACGTCAAGTCTTTGATTTCCTCTCCTTTCTCTTCGTCGGCGTGGTGCAGCAAACAGGTGGCATTCGTTTTGTCTTCCATACAAACTGTCCCGCGGGTTCAGAGGGTCCACCAACTTGTAACTTTCCACGATGCGTTTAAACTCGGAATCGGTTTTCAAACGGTGGTCGTACTCGTGTTCCCACAATTCCACTACTTAGTATCCTTCCTGTTCTAACTTTAAGCATCGCTGACAAGTGGTCTCGTACAAGTCTTCCACGGTACGTTGTAAAAACTGATTTTGGGTGTACCGTTGATTGTAGCAGGTCGGACATCCGTGAAATAAGCATCCGTTAAACTCGGACACAATCTTAAGGTTTTCTAACTCACAACCATCAACCGAATACGTTCCGATGGTCTTTTCTCCTCCTCCGTTTTGGGCGTGTTGGATCCATTTGTCTTCCTTGTCGCACAAGTAATACAACCAGGGCAGAGCTTTGATCGAGTATTAACGTTTGACAAAATTGGTCGTTTTAGGGCGTATGACAGCCAGGGTCTTCTCGGGCATGAATCATTTGCGGTACACCAAGGAACACGCTTTGACAATGGTGCATGCTTTTTTCAAATGATCGATCCCTCCGTACTCCACGAACAATTCTGGAAATTTTCCACAGCAGCGCCGTAAAATGTTCACGTCCGATCGACAATACTTTCACATTTCTTCCTGAAAGTCGAAGAGGTTTGACGCTTGAGTGTGGTACCAAGCGTAGAAAACTTCTCGTTGTTTGGTGCGCATGTTGTCAGGGTCGTAGTAGTCAGCATCAGGCAAATGAGGTAGAACGGCATGTTGATTGGCTTCGGAATTGAAAAAGTATGGTAACTTTTGCCCATTTCTGTCATTCCAACGTTTTAAGCATTCGACTCAAAGGCATGGCCAAGTAACTCATGGAATCTTTAAACTGCACTTTCCCCACTTGCATGGAAATGATTTTGGCTCCGTTCAAAGTCACTTTAGGATGTTCGGTGCTTTGTTCCTATAGTATTTTGGAAGAAACCGTCCATCGTACCCCGAGAAATTGTGAGCTATCACCGTGGCATAGCGATGGCAATCTCTGTAACGTTCGATGTTCTCTTGGCTCCAAATTTCGTCAATCGGGTCTAAGATCCATTGGGCAAAACTGGTCAGCGTGTTAGGTCCTCGAAAGATTTTTTCACGTCCTCCAGGAATCGTGCTTCAGTGGGGGCAATGACAAACGATTGGTTCTTGGATGCACTTCTCGCACGCTCGATGAGCCACGCAGAAATCAGGAATGTAAATGCAAGTCTCTTGCATGCATTCGAAATCGAACAAGATGAAATTGCCTTTCTTCTTGTGGTCATCTTCTTGCTCATCCATTGGGGGTTGGTATTTTTGAATTAGTGTTCCAAGTCCACGATTTGGTGACATCGTTTCTTTTCTGAACATAGGTATGCTTTGGTATTATTGCTACGTATGCCTTGTCCACAAGTAGGGCACAATTTCAGGAGTTGACAATCACGTTTCCGCTGTGAGCCTTGCGTTTTCAGATGTTGTTGGTAACAGGTAGGACTGACAAAAATGCTCTCACAAGCTTGGCAATGCACCCGTTTTCGGCCTTGGCAAAGACAGGGTTTAGAGGCCAAACATCCCTCACATTTAGATCCACAATGCTTGTGTTCCTCTCAATTGTTATAGCCATAGTCACATTTCTCATAATAATGACCGTACCCTAAGAATGGGGTTATACTGGTAATGGTATCGAAATGTTGATTGTGATGATAGACGTGAATGTATTTTCCGTCTTTGACATTTTTGCCTCGAAACAACAGAGGTCCGCACACTTCTTGAGGGTGTACTTTCAAGGTGTACGTGGAGCTAAGACGTCTTGCAATTTTTGCATTTCAGGAATGCCACAGGGTCAGTATGTAGATAGACCAGCTTGCTGTAACAGGAGTACTGCTTCTTTTTGTTGTTTGGCTTGCTTCGATTTTCGAATGTTGTCCCAGACTCTTTTCCATTCTACCGTGTCGTTTTTGTCAGCATACATTCGTCCTACGACGATGGCACGGGCTAAACACATCTTGTCTTGAGAGTTGTTAATTCGGACGAGGCTACGCTTGATATTGCGAAAGCCATCCACCAATAACACTTTTTTGCGTTGTCATGGTCCCATTGGGAAGAAAAACGTGGGCCATGTCCAGTGTCGCTTTTCTATCGGTGATGTAAAACTTATCGTTGGATTGCTGTACGTTTTGAATCTTGTCGCTGACTTTGGAAGGTGTCAATTTTAATGGCATGCTAATCTCAATCCAAACGGTGGACTTCAGACTCTCGTGATAAATGGTAAGTGTCAAGCGATCGTCTTCGTTGGCTCGACAGTGTGGTTAACAAAGAATCCTACACATCAGTGATGAATCCCTCTGCTTTCTCCAGCGGTACGTCTGACTTGAAATCTTTAAACTTCACCGTGTACGTGCAGGCTGTGGTTCTAACTTTTCTAGAGGAGCGTTTATCCGTCTCTCGAATGTGGTAGTACTTTTCAGGGGTTACTGGGGGTGGACTTTGATTTGAAGTAGTTTCAATGGATATGGATTCTGGCTTACTCATATCATCTTCAAATCGCTGGCATGAATTTGAGTCAAGACATCAGCTGCGGTGCGAGGTGATAGGTCACGTTTCTGCCTCTTACTTTCTTCTGCTTTCTTCACGAAATTATGCGAACGTTTCATCTTCATTCCAAAAGGCCAAAAGACTACAGTTTAAACGCCATGTTACCCTATATATCAATGTAAGGCCAGTGTTTTCATTATGTAAAGGGTTAGCGTCTTCCCCTCAAAGTATTCATTTCGCTCTCCGTCCTACAAGAAAGATGGAAGAGTCAACACAGATCGAACTTCTGATCAGAGCTTTGCGAGGTGTCATACGAAGGTTTTCTTCAGCGAAGCAGACGGCCTACTCCATCTACTTTCGAGATAAAAGTCAAGATACTTGCTGTATCTGTAAGAAGAAACGGCATCGGTCTTCTGAATGTCCACAACGTCAAAGTAAGACAAGCGTTAAAAAAGACAAAGGTCAAGATACGTGTTATCATTGTCAAGAGAAAGGACATTGGTCTTCAGACTGCCCTAAGAAACAACAGGAACAGGAGGAAGAGAGGGGTTCAGAACAGAATCAAGAGGAAGAACCCAGACACGTTCAGAAAGAGAAAAAGAGAAGACGTGACGAAAGTGAGGAAGAAGAAGAGGAGAAGGAAAAACCTGTGACACTGAAGAAATTCAAAAAAGGAGAGAGTGAAGAGACGAAGAAGAAGAAAAATGAACTTTTTAAAGTGATTTGTTGTGACATTGGATTGTAAATTTTTACAGAGAATATACCAGAAAGAAAAAAGTAAGTGTCTCTTGGTTTTGATTTTTATAATAAGGACCTAGACCTTGTTTCTTCTCTACTTCTTCTTCCTGTCGTTTTCTTTTTGCCTCTTCTTCTCGCGGTTGCTGTTTAAGGAGAAAGGCTTGTTCTGCTTCTTTCTGCTGTTGTAAAAATTTCTCCAGTTCTTCTTTCTGTCTTTGTCTAAAATCCTCTACATACTGTAAGGATGAAGAAGGCGGCGAAGGTGCTGGTACAGGAAATATTTCTTGTGAAGAAGAGAGAAATCCACTAAATTCCAATTAAATTCGTTCTCTTCTGGAAGCAGGATTGTGTTTGCTTTAGTAGCCACTGCTATGCCATCAGTTCTCGTCTCCACAACCGGTGCACCCCAATTCATTGTCTTCCTAGTTTCCGTCATATTCTAACTCTGTCACATTGATTCACTGCGCACAGAAGCTAGTGCACCCATGTAGGGAATGTGACGTCACAGGCAGCTCTCTTAGGATTGGAAGACAGACTCCACACTGTGACTGAATTTTGTTACGCATGTTAGGACTGGTGAAAGAACTCAATCCGTTTCGATCCGCTCTTCCACTATAAATAAAAGCGGTTCACCTTATTCCCTTCACCTGTTCTCGTCAAAACATGTGGACTAATGTAGAATCCTCTACCCTCCTATCGTCGATGCTGTTCAATCTGGACTATCCCATGTATGTCAAATCATCATGAGTAATTACCCAGATCACAGAGACAGCTCTTTGGAAACGAAGGATCTATGTGGAAAGACAAGGCTGTCTGAAGAGAGTCTTAATCTACGGTCAAGAGGTCAAGCAGCAGGAAGGGTGAATAGATCATTTTGTAGGATGGTTATTTCCTTAGAGTACCACGATCAGAGCACTCCTCTCCCCTGCTCTGTACCCTACACTGGCTATCCATACGATCCAGAATTAAACACAAAATTTGTTCTCTGTGCTACGTTTCACTGACGGGCTCCAGTCCAACATACCTATCTGACCTCACCCATGTGTACACACCCGCAAGATGCTTACGCTCCTCTTCTGACACTCGTATTCTCATTATTCCCACTATGAAGATGAAATCATATGGACAACGCTCTTTTGCATACCAGGGCCCAGCAAAGTGGAACGAATTGCCCACTGCACTTAGACACAAAGACACAGTGATCTCATTCAAGAGCGCTCTTAAAACTCACCCATTTCAACTGCAAGAACAGACTTAAAGACCTAATAATGTATCCTTGCCTTAAATATTTACAGCATATTTTCTGTTTCTACTTTCGTGGTGTTTGTTTTTATTTTTTGCAGTCATATCATTATATATGTTGGGGGGGTTTTTTTTGTTTTTTTTTAAGTTTTGTCAAATGTTGTAAAGCGCTTAGAGCATCTAAAGATTAGGCACTATACAAAGTCCTCATTATTATTATTTCGCGAAAATAAAGCTTCCTATGAAAATGAGCAGATAGTGATTCCGACAATTATTTTTCAGTATCAACTTAGAAAAGAGGGGCAAGGGAGAACAGACCATGAGGAATCGCTTGCGCGCGTGAAAAGAAGTTTTTAAACTTAATCATATCCATGTCCCCTGAACACCAAGTCTGATAAATATTTCGTAGCGAGTGTGTATCAACACCATTAACAACAACCAGACGATTGCAGTTATCTCTGATCACTTTAGGTATTTGCGTATATCGCTGAATAACATATATAACATCGATGTTTTTGTGTCTGCCTCGGGAAAATATCCGAGGTAGATTTGATTGTCTCTCCAGCATCACATCATCGTATACTACGAGGTTGTTAATACTACCATCAAGATCATCTACGGATGGCGCATCGTTGATGTCGGTGATAAAATCAATATCATTACCGTCTTCATCCGACGACTTCGCTTCTTTATTAAAATTTTTAAGCGCGTCGTAGCATTGCTGATCATCCACCGATGGTGCCACTAAATATAACTTATCCCACTTGAGCCATCTCATTATCAGATTAAGTAACAATTGCGTCTTACAAGACCCAGATAGGCCTATGATAATTGCTCTGAGAGAATTTGGTAGCGCTGCATGATGCTTGACTGCCTCTTGCTTTCGTGTCGCTCAGAAATCGATGACATTCATGTTGTAAAATATAATAATTATATGAATTTATATTGTGTTCGATGCAGAGCACCCACACCCACCATTGGATTAAAAACAATAACGACGAGGAATAAAAAGCGTGCACTTACAGGCAAGTGTGTGAAATGTGGTACAAAAAAATACAAATGTATCTCTCACCTGACGGATGTCAGTCGTGGAGATATCGCTGCTTCCTACTATGAAATTACCCGGGGCTCCATGGGCTAAATATCCTGGCGAGAAGCAACTTGCTGGATGTAATTATTGTGGTCCTGGAACCCGACTAGATATCCGACTAGATGAGCGAGATTAACCGAGACCTGGAGAGTATCCAATAAATGCGATTGTTCAAGCGTGCCACGTTCATGATGTCACGTATAAAAATCCAGATTCGCAACAGCGACATATTGCAGACGTGAATTTGGTTCATACGTTAAAGTCTGTAAAAAAATAAATCTCTCAGAGAATCGCTTGCCAATTTTTTATTATAAGATCTGCGATGTAAAGTAAACTAGTGCTAGGGGCCGGTAATTAGTAGGCTGATTATCATTATAATAATGGACTCAATTTATAATAGCCCAAGTGGATACTCGAGGGATAGAACAGCGATTAGTAAACTTGCTGATGCAGCAGGTGCCGAACGTTCCTTTCATGCAAATTGGTTAGCATGACAGGCAATATGGAAAATTTAGCTACCACCACCCAAAAAAAATTCAGTACGCACATTTTGATGTCAGCACTCAATATGAGGTTCATCAGGCAGACATTTTGTTTTTACCACAAGATACTATTAAAACACATTGACGTCAGTCGCACACATACAAATACGCGTTAACTGTCGTTGACGTTACAAGTAGATATAAAGAAGCAGAACCATTATCAACAAAGACAGCACCTGAAGTTTCACTGCGTTTGAACGAATTTATCAACGAAGACCCTTGTAATGGCCACAGTTGCTACAAATTGATCCTGGCAAAGAATTTCTTGGAGCAGTAACATTTTTGATGAAACAGCATAACGTCAAGATCAGACGAGGACATACCGCAATTCATCGCGATCAGGCAATTGTTGATCGATTTAATCGAACACTTGCTGAGCGATTGTTTGGATATCAGTATGCGCAGGAAATATAGTTAAAAAAAAGTTCAGGCAAGACTACCAAGTGTGATAGCTGCGTTAAATAATTTACTGGTGGAATTTCTAAGAAACCCATCAATGTAATCACAAAAAAAAAAACACATACCAGTACAACGACATGACTCCTTTTCAAAACAACCAGTACTAGGTAATGTGACTGTCAGATATTTCTATGAACCTGGTGAACTTGAAGGTGGTAAAAAAAGAGCAACTAATCCTATTTGGAGAGTGACCACACATAAAATTTCCAGCGTGGTAAGATCCACGAGTAGATCTGCAATCTACCAACTAGATTCAACTGCTCCTCAACGTGGATTTGTACGTGAACAATTACAAGTAATTCCTGAAGATACACAATTACCACCGTCTTCACTTGATGCAGGGCGCCAGCGCCCGACGTCGATTACACTCAAGACAGGTCAGCATCACATTTTCACGTGTGTGGCCGAGACTGCTAATAATTTTATCCACAGTAAACTGTCTTGGATTATTATTCGAATACTCCCATAACATTACTTTGTTACAGCAAGCACAGTGATTATTCTGTCCCTGTTTCAGTGTCATGATAAATTCAGCATCGAGATCAAAGTCGCGTTTATGTTTTTTGTTACATCTCTGATAACCAGCTTATTTTTTTCTTTACTATATCGTCGTTAATTTCCTGAGTTTGATTATTATTTACTGCTCAGTCTATGATAACCCATCGCAGTTGAGATATTTTTCTGACTCGAGACACTGCCAGATAAATTAAATTTGACCATTCAGTACGATCATCAACAATCCAAATATTTGTATCGGAAATAGTTAATCCTCGATGGAGATTTATCCATCGTTAACGCGCTCTCAACAACACTCACAGAAACGAAAACAATATCATTTAATTTTGTTTTCTCATTAATTCCAGGAATCTCAACTTCAATATTCTGCCGTCGTGTGTCTGCCGGGCGATAACACAATGGCACAGGTAAATCTGAAAACTTTTCTTTATGTAAAAGAAGTAATTGCCGTTGAAGTGTATCACGAACTATCTTTCTACTTGCAACTATCAAATCATTTGGTCTCCACATATTCCAAAAATTATTCATAGGAGTTTCTGGAATTACTTCACGCATCATTTCAAATTGAATTTTATCTGGTTGTAGTCTGATTAATTTCTTAAACTCCCTTAATCATCAATTATCTCCTCAGAATAATCTACAAACGTTTTCAGCCATTCGTGCGGAGATGATCCAACAAAAGATGGTGGTTGACCATGATCACCGCACATTATTACAGCAGTATTTCGAGTCAATAACCAATGAAGAAATATTTTTAACACATCTAGCGACACCGTCCATATTTCAACCTAAATAATAATTTAGGAATATGTTTTTTGCCCATCCGCTCAGGAGTCCACGCATTTCCCTTCCACCGAAAGAAGCTGGGATAAGTATGAAATTTCACTCCTCGCTCTTTCATTTCTCTGGCGAGTCTATGTTTAGGCATCAAAACAACCATATCAAAATTCCAAAATAATTCAATCGCACGAGTTGTTTTACCACAACCACCACACCCCCTAATATAAACAGTTTTATGTCTCGCTACGGGATCATACACCGACGGTGCTGATGATAATTGTGACATTCGATTATTTTTATAATATATATCCTTAGATTAATCTTGTGCAATGTCATTTATAATCACATGAACCACCCGGAGTAAATATTCCAATTATTTTTCTGCCGAGATCATTTGTAATTTTATTTACGCATTTAAATTCATCGGGATTACGCTCAAAGATTTCGTCAAGAACAGATCTCTCCATGACATCGTCAGGGGGTTTCGGCAGCCAAACTTGTTTCTGTGTACGGTACGACATTATTGCTTCACTTACAACCAACGACGCTAAAATTCCAGTATCAAGCATATATCGCAATAGCACTGTTGGAACCCAACCGCGTTCGTTAAAATGACGACCAAACCAACATAAACAATTGGATGGAGATTTTCCGTAAACTCAAACGATTCAATACATGCAAATCCAGTTAAATCGAAATCTGGCAAGGATCCATTTATCGCGACTCTGATCATCTCGTGTGTTGGATGTCCAAATCTTTAAAAATATTCAGAACACTCTCCCATTCCAAGAAAACTTCCAGGATAACATGCAACCATATATCAACGGAGATAACGACGTTGTAATCGTATTAAGTATTCCACGATCCGCCGTGTCCGTATTCGCAGCAGCTTAGCTGCACGTCGACAAGAAATTTCGATCTTGTCGGCGACCATGAATTTTTCTCCTGAGCAAAGTGAGCAGCGACTGACGGAACGGTAAACCAATTACTGAATAATTGTTCAATATCATCGGTATATTTCAATGCAAGATGTTTCATTTAGCGTTGAAGAGATTCATCACGATAAATATCTCCATTAGGTCGTACAAATTGATCATAATTTTCACATTCGCAACTTTGAAACAACCAAGCGAATACAGGGTCACTATTACTAATTTTGTTTATAAAATCGAATATATCACCATTATAAATTTAACAGTTCTATGTCGTGGAAATATTGTTAGGTCCAACGTCCACGCGTACGCGTTATGATGAATGATCTCTATCGAAGCTCCCATTGATTTATATTTTGATTCGTATAAAATCTTGCTGGTTACTGTTTTCACACTTATCGGAAATTTTAATTTCTTTTCCACCTCAGCAACGTCGTTGATCGTAG